>JBAMAX010001538.1:0-233221 GCA_037043745.1 Chymomyza amoena
TTTTTTTCTTAAATGACTTCATTCAAATTTTTAGCTTAAAAAAATTAAAGCCAATTAAATAAGTTATCAATACATGCTAGTTTTATTTCAACTTTAACCGCTTTGTAAGTTTTGTCATATAAATCTCCAGTCCCACTTTTCCTAAAGCCGAGGCTAGTTTACTTGACAAATATTGCATTCAGTATTCATGAAAAAAGCTATAGATAGGATTTTATGCCAATAAATCTATATAATAAAATAAAGGAGAGTATTGTTCAAAGACTATTAAACATAAGTCTGAGGAGCAGGACATCAAAATGGGTCATCATCAACATATTACATTTTCTGCGTACAAATAATGAGTGGAATTCTCCCCGCACATACCTACTATTATGACACTTTGTCAGATGAAGTTTATCCATCTTTGCAGTGCTTAGAGTCCTAAGCCAGCTTCTACAAGTTCGGTATACATGGGCTTCCCCAGTCGTTTGTCACCATGTTTTCTTTTGGTATAAGTCAACTTTAAGATATCTTAAACAAATTTTAAAAACAATATAGTACATCTTTAATTCATATTGCGCCTTTGGATATTCAAACTCCAGGGAAAAGTGTGTTTAATGCAGCGGTTGGAATGGGTCAAACCCAACAGCCAGCGACGTATCTATTGGCATCACGGGCTGGAGAGGCTATGCCAAAAGGAGACGCGCTTGGAAAACGACGTCTTTAATAAGATATTTCAAATTCCAGCAACATGTTTCCAAAGTTTAATTTAAAATTTGAATAAATTTTATTACCGCATAAAATCACATGCAGAGATGGTAAAAACCAAAGCTTGTTTGTATAAAGTTATATTATTTTATGCAAATTATTGGAAAATTTATATTAGAATTTATAAAGAGGAACCAAAAAAGAAGAAAAAACACGTAAAATTTTAGCAGACAAATTAAGTTTTACTTTCTATTTAACAAGAAAACTGTCGAAGTTTTTTAAACCCGAGAAATCAAGGCGCATATCGACGTGATAGCTAAAGTAATTTCATTGGTCCACTTTGTGAAAAAAAAATGGGAAGAAAAAGTTATATATGTATATATATAAAGTTACATCTTTTAACGCTTGTGCTATTGGCCCCATTTCGCAGAAACTCAGCTTCTAAGAAACTTAAAGGATTATCAGCTCTCTAACACTTCTTGTGCCCTACTTACGGGCAGGGGGAACAATTTAATCGAAACACATTGAAAACCAAATAAACAATTAAAGCTAAAGTAATTAGAAATCGAATGTGAGCAGCTGTAAAGAAGCACTCCAATAAAGAAGATAACCGATTCAGTAGAAAGAAAATAAGTTAATATGTTAAATAAATAAATAAAAACAACGACGGCATAAAACAAATGCTCAAAGTCAATGAACCCAACAACAACCACGACAGAAGTTACAGTGGGGAAATACCGACTATTATATACCTTGAGTTAACTTCGTCGAATTTTGACGCGTTTTGTTGAAATCGATTATTTTATTCAACTTCTTACCAGAAAAGGTTTAGTGGTAGAATTCGGCAACTTTGTGACATTTTTGTTATCTAATTATTATTTCGGGGCTATGGATGGCATAATTATCTGGAGAGGAGTTGCACGCAGCAATACCTCCTACGGTTCTAGTACGAATTGAAAAAATGTTTATTCAAAAATCAAATACAGGTTGAAAATTAAATACTCCTAGTTCTATAGCTCTTCCAAAGCAAAGATTAAACGATTTTTATTGTCTTTCTTATTAATTTGCAATTAAGCACCGACTTGATATGCGCTTGTACTGAAAGTGCAGAGTATACAAAGCCGCCATGATATGATAAGCAAAATTCGAATATTTTATGCGGTTCGATCAACTATTCGATTGGTTGACAACCAGTCACAACAAAATTTCACACATCAGCAATTTTTTTATTTTTTTCATATTTCACTTTGGCAGAACATAAACTGACTTTGGCACTGAAACAAAGTAAATATATAGTAGGTACTATATACTTAATAGCACATCTATGAAAACAACAACAACAACAAAAACGCCAACAAACTGAAACCAATCGATTTACGTGCTCCAATAAAATGCGGCCAGCTGCAAACTGCATTGCATGCAAATTTTTAACAAAGTTGTAAGTTGGATTTTTATTTTTTTTTTTTGCTACAACCTCATCAAGTACAGCTTGATTATATTTCCATTAATTTTCTCGTCTGCCTCTCTAGTATTTCACATTTCCGACTTCACAAAGCTCTGTAATAAGTTACATTGAGATGCAGCCACTTTGTGTTTTTCAAAGTTTGCAAAAGAGGTTTTGAGCATCATGTTTGTCCAGCAGTTATGAGGAAATGCTTTAAACTTTACAATTGACATGGAATGGCTTCACACAGAAGTTCCATTTCTAATATAACAGGCAAACTGATACCATTTCTGATTAGTCCATTTTGTTAAAATGTAACTCAAAATGATTCGTTTCGGCTTTCAACAAGACACAAAATGAAAAAAAAAATCTCCAAGTGAAAAATACAAACGAATTACTTTCAAACACATTTATCATATTGTAGCAGGTGACAAATCCTGTATCTATGGATATGTGCTCGAATCACAACAGCAATTAGCAGTATGGGTGTTCGAAAACACCCTACATCAACTTAATCCACTGGTTCTTTAGAAAAACTGCTCACGTTGCAATTATTTTATAGTAAATTCAATTGTAAATGGTAGACAACATTTTGTTTGTGCGACGTTTTCCGAGAATTGAGTAGCACAATGCAAGCTTCCACACGTAAGCTCAGATACCAGACACCAGATGTAATCCGCTCTGACAATAGTTAAAGGAAATGCATGAGTGCTTCGATTTGCAAGTGGAATACTTCGCAAGAACGGAAAAAAGTCAAAATGGTTGAAGATATCGAAATTTTACCAACTTATCTTACAAACAGCAGGTCTTTAGTTATGATGTTGCTTCTTTCAGGTACTTGCAACTCTTTACATGGAAAGTGTTAAGAACTAAATTTATAGAATTTAAAAGTCTAAAGCTTGCCTCTAGCTTGTTTATAACAATACACTCTAGTTCACCTGCAAGCAATACTAGTGATCCCATCAATGAATTGTAACTAGTAAATTCACCATGCTAGTGAGTGATACTAATTATTGATGAATTCAGATGTGTAGTGGCTTGTGGATGGTGGGGAGATCACTGATGAGTGGCTAGATGTCTAGCCGACAATGATAATCTCATGTTAAATTCAGCAAGGCCCAACCATCAAGCAGTAGATCGTATTTTTGAAATTAGTACGTTTTTGACATAACTTTCTAACAGCTCCGTCAAGTTTCTGATTAAAGTGTTAAAAAGTCTTTAAAAGGTTCCACATATCGATATAAATCGATTAAGTCTAGTGTCTTTATCCCTTGCAGGCGAATATACAGCCAATGCTTATTTTATAATTGCAATCTGATGTTATGATAGGCACTTTCGTCTAAAGGACTAATACTTTGCGACATTTTCTTCTAGCACATAGCTATCGAATCTTTGTTCCATTAACTATAATATATAATTGTTAGGAACATTTTACTTAGGCCTGTTGCCGTTCTTGGTTTAAGCAAACCTTAAACCTTTAAATGCTATTAAGAATGTACTTTAAGAGAAACTCTTAAATAAGGAAAAAAAAAAGGATTCTCTCGCGCTTCGTTGCGTTCAAATTTATGAATTAAATTTTGAAATCGAATAGCAAAGCTTTGTTTAAGATCACCATAATTGCGAAAATAAAATGAATTTGTATTATATAACACAATCGTACTTCATAAATAGATTTAAAAAACATAACCAAAGTCTTGCTCTCATTTTCTCTCCAGATTTTTCATTATGCGAAAGCTTCCGCTGACATTGAGCCGCGCTTGAAAGAAAGAAAGAGTCGCTCCGAGTGGAGGTGGGGCTGTTGGGGTTCTGGTTGGGACTGTTTCGAGGGCAACACGCGTCAAATTAAACTACAAATTGATAAGCGTGCTAGATTTCGATTTGTATTACTTTTACGCTTATCAAGCAGAGGAACGACATCAGCAAAAAAGCCTGCAACTAAGGGCAAGGGCTATGTGTTAAATTAGTATAAGTTTGTGTGTCGCTATGTAAATGGTACGCTTGCGAGTGTGTGCGTACCTGTGTGAGGCTCTTTGCAGTGCCATCCCAACATCCCAAAAATACGCACCTAGAAATGCAAACATTTTTGCATGAGAAGTCATTAAAACTTTGGACTTGACAGCTGTTCACAATGGGATAGTACTCTATGTGTGTGTCACACACATACCAAGGCGGGCCTTTTAGCAGGCGCCAACGGACAAATTTATGTACTCATTTCGGCTCCTCGCTCAACACCCCCCCCCCCAGGCGACAGGCTAAAGTGCACATACCTACGCTTAGTTCGCGTTAAAAAGAATTTCAACAATTTGGCCATGTCGAAGTTTTAATGCCTCAGGCATGCAGATGCTAGATGATTCTTGTTTTTGTGCAGTGCTCTACCACAGAGCTGCGCAACTAACATATTTGTTCACATATAGCCCGAAAACCAAGCCAACCAAGCGGCAGCTCCATGGACGACCATTCATATTAGTGTTAGAATCAGCCGGCAATTTGTGGAATTGCCGCCAAGTGAACTTTCCATGTTGTTGGAACCAACTCCAGCGCTTAACTGCTTGTTTTTGGGGTTTGTATACCCTGCATTTCGGGTATAACAACTTATTAAGTTAATGCAAATCGATGTAGCCATAGACACAAAAAATGCTTCTTTTTTTAAAAAAAAAAAAGCTATTGAAAAATAAAATAGGGATTATCTTAGTCCCTTTCTGATTAAAAAAAATATCAAAACGATAGATGCTCATACGAGCAGATATTGGTTTTAGAATTCAATAAAACTACAGGGTATATGAAAGTCGAGAATTTTCGGACTGTAACCGGACCACTCGCTGCTTTATGTATTTGTAAACTTTCATATGGAGCTACTTTTTGCATTGTCTCCGCAAATAAATACGTCAAGTGTTACAAGCAGGATTTTTCAAACTAAATTCCAGCTGGGCTTTGGGCAACGTTGCGTGACACGTTTGCATATTTGGCTTAAAAAGTTATTTTTAGTCTCTTAATTGTCTGCTCATTGATGGAAAGCGCTGATAAGCACATGCTATATACCATACCTACACATATTGCTATACTTTATACATATATGTATTATATTTTGGTATAAATGCTAATGATAATGGTTCACATTAATATTTTATTGCTGTTGGAGAACAGTTTAACGAATGCTTAGTTTGGGTATGACGCAAAAGCCAAGTAAAAACCATTAAGTGGTAAGTGATAAAACTTAACTAGTATTCAAATGTTTGGCAGTGCGGCTTGGCTTACTTTACTGATGGCCAGTAAAATTAAGGCAACTGCCGATAAAAACAAACATATATATCATGAACACATCATAAAAGTATTCCTGTAAGTATATAAAAGTTGGGGGAGGATACGAGGCTTTTTATTGAGGCACTTTAAAACCTGTTTTAAATTCATTTGATGTAGTCTTGACTCTGTTAAGTTCTTCAAAGTGGATATTGAAGTGGATTGAACTTATTGCAGTGATAACAGATAACAGCTTTATAAGCTAGGTTTATTTTACTTATTTGGTATTTATGCTGATACTGCAAAGTATCTTAAGTAGCTTATCTTAGCTTAAATGACTACATAATATGCGTATGAAAGCAAAACTTACCGGCTTTCGCTAGACGGCACTTCGAACGAACAAAAGATTTTCCTGCATAAAGCAGTTCAGTGTGACCAGGTGATTTTCGAAAATCACCATGTTTAAAAAGTTTCAGTCGTGGCTGTCATTTGTGGCATTAATAGCCATATAGCCTTTTCACACTGGGCACATTTAAGCGGAACGCATGGGATTTTTTGAAGATGTGAAATAGTGAGTGATTCACGCTGACAACATCAAACATCTAGCATCTGTCATATTGACAGGCAGACATGTAAAATCAGCAAATTATGATAATAATAATAAATAATAAATTAAAATATTAATCTCTTTATGAGTTTTTTCAACATTAACTAGTATTAATAAGCAAGGGTTCTATGAATTTTTGTTAATAACATGAATTAATTGGGAGTATTAATGAGAAAGATGGTGCTAACTCGCACATACACAATGTTTATTACACATATATATATATATATATATGCAAGCCCCACGAGCTGTTTATATGTTTGTTGGGGTTGTGCTGAAGTACATTGAGTCCATTAGACCTCACCAATGCCTGAAAGCCACTGGTTTAAAAATATTAGTAGTCATAATTTAAAAAATGTATACATATATATGCAGTTTATATAATATTTGTTTAATAACATGGGTGCTACATTTAAATAAAGTCACCAGCAGTAGAAGGTCTTGACTACCATAACACAGGTCAACATGGTTCAGTTGTTGGAAAGCTAAGAGTCATTTCGAAGTAATTTGGTGCGTAGAATCCGAGATATTTTGAGATATTTGGGTACATAACCTCAAATATCTCAAAATCCTGACGTGATGGGCCAGTTCTGACGCCGGATTCGGATTTTACGCACCAAATTACTTCGGAAATGACTCTTAGGTTTCCAACAACTGAACCATGTTGACCTGTGTTATCTCAAAGGCTTATTGCAAATGCTAATGACGTCGAAGGGATATATCTCGTAACTTCGAAAAGCCATAACGAAAAAAAATCGTAATTGATCTCTTGAACCCTTAAATTAAAGGGTAAGAGTTGTACTAAATGATGTAACTGGAGAGAAAGACCGCAAAAATTTTTTGCGCCCTGTACATAACCTCAAAAGTAGGAAAAAACGCCGTTTTTTGGGTACATAACCTCAAATATCTGACGTGATGGGCCAGTTCTGACGCCGGATTCGGATTCTACGCACCAAATTACTTCGGAAATAACCCTTAGCTTTCCAACAACTCACATGACCCCTGTATTTGTAGACCTGTGTAATTATTAAGTTAGTTAATAAAATTTAACCGCCGAATCAACGCCCGTACTTTTTAATGGCCCCCGATTTGTTATTGTATATTAAAATAGAATAAGTAAAATTCAAAACAAATGTATAAAATTTATTTCTACTTTTTTCCACTCATCAAACTAGAAGCTCTGAATGGAACGCTTGCTGGATCGGCTTATACTTTTTTGTATCTGTATATTGCCACAAATTTTAAATTGTGTGCTAGTTCAATAAACATATGAGGCTTTGGCGCCTTCTTACGAATTCAAAGCTGCCAGTCTTTTTGTGGAAATTGATTACAATTTCGCAGCGAATTTAAAGCTGCACAGAAAAATAATCGAATAATTTGTCATCGGGACGCAATAAGATAGGAACATTTCCACAAAATGTTGGAATGATGTTGAAAATTTTGGAACAGCAAATAATACGCAACTTCTTCGACAACAGATGTTAGATGTTAAATGTTACCCAGTGTGAATAGCCTATTACGTAAAGGTTGTCCTAAAGCTGTTTGTGCCAGAGATGCTTGATGTTTTTTGAGAGTTGATAAGGCATGATGTGTCATGTCCAAACGCCGAAAAATTATAGCTTTTGTTGATTGCAAGAACTAAATAGAGTCTGAGGAACAAATCGTAGGCGCACATTGATACTCGAGTCGAATAACATAATTTATTAATTTTTTTGAGATTTTATATTTTTTAAGAAAAAGTATATCTTAACATTTTTTTTAAAAGCATGAAGTTCGATATTAAATTAACTGCATGCGATTAAGTTATTTGGGATTAAAATTATAATCAATTAACAATCGTATAAATCGATTCGACTAACTTAAATAATAAAGTGTTGTCAGCAGGGTTAATATTAATGGAAAACATTTGGAAAAATCGATAAAGCCAGTTTCAATGATAAATTATTGACCACTACACTAATAGCTTCAAAATATAACACGAATAATTTGTCCTTGCCAGAATGGGACCTCTAAGCATCAGCTGAAACAAAATACTGTTTGGGTTCCTCAAAACGTGGAATTGATGAGTGATCCGTGTCCTTATGACTTCGGAGTGGCAAATGTATTTTGAAAGTTTATTTAGGCAAAGAAACAGGATAATTTTCAAAAAATCCTATTCACTTAACACTGCTAAAAATATTTTATACATGCTAGAACTTAAAATAGTTGAATTGTTTCGTATTAAGGTTTTCTATCTTGGACCAGATCGCTGACCGGTCAGAATATTTTCGAAACTTAATTCTAAAAAAAAAAATTAAATAAAAATAGCGAAAATAACCTAGCATTTATTAAGTTGATGCCTTAATAATAAGCGGCAAAAAAAAAGAAGAATCGGTTGTACTAGGTTTTTTGGATAGTTACGCTTATACGCAAAAATTTAAACACAACGAATAAATTCTATTAATTACAACAGAAATAATGATGGTAAAATTACACTAGAACACGCTTTTTGACTAATTAGGATTTTTAAATGAACCGAGAGAAATCCATAGCAAATTTCACATACATTTTTCAGAGTGTTTTAAGCAAATTGGATTTTCTACTTTTATATGTGCTGACTAAGTTATGAAACCAAAAGCTATTAAAATTGCACTAGATAAAAAAAAACGAAAAAAAGATAATTAAATATTTTTTTTTTGTTTGCATTACATAACAAATATTTTTTCAAACAAACAAAGATGTACTACTGTCATGTTGCAGATAGTGAAGTCGTGATCCATAAATTCCATTTCTAATTTAAAAATGCCAAGCGCATACTTACTGAAATTCATAGAACTTTTTTAAAGTAAATTCTAGCTTGAAAACTGATTAAATTTTAACCGTTTTCCCAATTTGGAATTTCAAAAATAATTATTAATAAATAACATTCTTGAAAATGGAGCCAATAGAATTTAAGAGTATTTAAAAATATTTTAGTTTACAATATGTACACTTGTAAACCTTTTTGCAAATTCATTTAGATTTCTCTTGCACAAAAAAAAATCGTTTTAGTGAAATTAAAAAATTTAATTTACTCGTTTTCAAATCACTGCTGTCAAATTGAAATTGTAGAAAAGCATTGCCTGTCTCAAATTTGTATAAATTTGTTATTAAAAAACACCAACACAACTTAATTACAACAATCGCATTAGAAAAATTTCTTTTGGTAGCTTTTAAAAAATTTCTTATACTTTGCACCAAGGTATTAGTGTCTCTCTTCTCATGTTTAGTGAATATTGACTTTTCAAAGATTCCCCCCTGCATTTTATTTGATTTTTACCACATGCTAGATGTAATTTCAAAATTTGTACTTTAAGAACCCTTGCAAAGTTAATGAATTTGACAAGTCTGCTAACATTTTATGCATTTGGATATACATATGTAAATACAGGGTGGTCCATCTAGTGTTTGGAATTTGAACTACCGTTTATTTGACTTTTAAAACGTCAAATGTCTTTCATATATTGGCAAATATTTAGTAAATCATTGACATTTACGAAATGGGACGCTATACGCTCGAAGAAAGTTGGGAAATATTAAAATTGGGCGGAAGATCGTTTGGCCGAATATGGCGAATTTTATCGAAAAATCATCTTCTCGGACGAAGCTCATTTCCACCTCGGTGGTTATGTTAATAAGCAAAATTGTCGCATCGGGGGCTTAGAAAATGCGCAAGCGTTCCAAGAGAAGCCAATGCACCCACAACGAGTGACTGTTTGGTGTGGAATTTGGTCTGGTGAAGAAGGAGCCGCCGAAACCATCAATGGCGTGCGCTACCGCGCAATGTTGACCAACTGGTTCTTCGAACAAATTGAATATGAAGCCTTGGACGATATTGGTTTTAACAAGACGGCGCCCCGTGCCACACAGCGAACGCCACTTTCGATCTTCTGCGCACAATCTTCAGAAATCGCTTAATCAGTCGAAATGGCTTTGTGAATTGGCCACCAAAAAGCTGCGATTTGACGCCTTTGGACTATTATCTTTGGGGTGCGGTGAAAGATGAATGTTATGCCAACAATCCGCAAACAATTAATGAGCTGAAGGACGAGATTGGACACGCTATTGCCAGGATAAGGCCCGAAACAATCGAAAATGTTCTCCAAAATTGGACCGATCGACTGCCAAGTCAGCCGTGGTGGTCATTTGACCGAAATTATTTTTTATAAATAAATGTAATGAACCAACCTTTCAAATATAACTTTGAACATTGAAAAATATTCAGCCGTTTTGTTTTTATAGCAAAATTAAATTCCAATTTTTATATGGACCACCCTGTATTAACATCGCACAATCAAAAGATATTGCATTTTGAAAATTTTTATTTTGCGATTGTGATTTTGTGAGAGATTGATTCAAAATATTTTTTTTCGTTTGTATACCTTTGGTGGAAATCAAAAACACATCCATTGGATTTGTTACGGTGATACAATAAAAGCAAAGACCATACTTGGTTTGTCTTTAATGTTGCATTAGCTCTAATTTATTACCGAAAGGGAAAGAAAGAAAGCGAGGGAGTCGTTGCAAACCTGAATAATTTAAAGTTTCGGTAATCATTAAGCTAACAGCATGATATTACTTTCTATAAGTGGAACCAACTGCAATTGTTTGGGTCTAATACTCGTTGCTCGGTACACCATTCTTTGATTTAAAAAAAAGCGACGAATTCGAATGAGGGGAAATTATTAGTTCGTTATATAGAAAATTAGTTATTTCCAGTAGTTTTTGTTTGAATTACAGATTTCTGCATTTTTTTTACTCAGTTTCTACGTCTTTGGCACATAGCATTTTTATTGATATTTATATTTTGTCTTTTCTGACACTTTAATTAATTTTCCAGAGTCTCCCACAAAGTGTTTAACTTTTTTTCTAGTTATGAAATTAAATACGAATGCATAATGAAATAAAACATTGTCACCCCCATAGTCAAGGGATTAGGTTCAAATGAGTTTTCGTACAATGTATGATGAATCTATCTTATCAAATTATATAAAGAAAGTTGTTTTAAAACAAGGTTGGATGTTAATAATCAATTGTCCTCAAAAACTTTTGGTCTGCCACGGCTCAATTACTTCCCATAATAAAACTCTACCAAACTGAGAGTACATAAAAAAGATAAAAGGTATTGAAAAAGCAGAACCTAACTTCATTTGTCATAGTCAATAAATCGTTTGGTAGCTAATTTGAATAGCCCTTCATTGTTTATTTTATTTTTATTTTTTGTTGGCAAGATTGATGAAATTACAAAGTTCTCCAAGAACTTTCAATCTAATTTCATTTAATGCAGCTAAAAACAAAAATACAAATGAAAAAAGTGGAGGAAAAAATTAAATGAAAATGCATATTATATAGGCACTTGGGCGTGACTTGGCTACTTGCTGTGGAGAGAGTGTGTCTAAGAGGACGAGATGTTCTGGAAACTTTTCAAATTGAAAAACTATGCAGCACATTAAATAAAAAAAAAAAAAACGGAGGATGAAATGTGACAGCCAAGCGGCATACTGATGATGCACATTCCAAAAAATATGTTGCACTGCCAGTATAAATATATAACAAGTGCCAAGTGAAATATGTGAATACATAAATACCTAGAATACTATAAAGCAAGTGGAAGCTTTTGTATTTTGGGCAACTAGAAGACTGACTGAACTGACTGCCTTTTGTGGCAGCTGGGGCAGCAACTAATTGTTGCGCACGATGGCGATGACGGTGACGTTGATGACGCCAGAACAGAGACGACAACGATGACGACGATGGCGCCACAGCTGGCAAACAAATATTGAAGAGTTTTGGCGACGCACATAAGACTAAACGTATGTACACAGTAGTATGTGTGAATGAGCATTTCGTGCACTGAAGCTTTGAAGAGGACGAACCGTTGACAGGCATAAAGGACAAACAAATATACTTGCTGAATGGCTTTCGCTTTTTGACGACAACGCTGTGACGTCGTTGACTTTTCTGCAACTGCGAAAAGTGCAACAAACTTTGGCAAATAAAAAAACTACTACTACTATTATAACGAAAATGTAGCCCTAAGGCAAAATGCAGTAGCAGCAGAGGTTGGTGCCAGGTTACGGGTGCCGACGGTGGTTGGCCGTTTGTGGGCGGCCGAGGAGCAGCCAACCAAGCGAGCGAACAAATGAAGCGCTAGCAAGTGCCCAACTCTGCCAGCACGACAGCACAACACGTACGCGCAATGCAATGCACTAATGCAGTCCAGGGGCGTACTAAAGTTCTATGAATGAGATTTGTCCGATGTGAACCATGGAGGACACTACTACACACTACTCTGCTGCAATGCAAGCACACAAGTCACACACAATATGGACAACAATTGTAGCCCCTGCGAAATAATTTTCTCTATGCGCCTCTGATGCAGTCACACACACACACACTCACATGCCGCGTGGCGAAGAACAACACATAGATGCAGCAAAAAGAAAGTAACAAAAAAAAAGAGTATATGCGAGAGCCGGAGTGCATTGAAATTGAAGCACTCTCATTATGCTGCAGCAGGCAGCGCAGCGGGCTTGTTGCCGCTTATGTTGCATGAAGTACAAAAAACCGCAGTAGCAGCAGAAGCAGCAGGAATGAAGATGACGACAACTTGGTTGCAGCTCCAGCTCCAACTTGTGCACATGTATTTGTGTATCCGTGCGTGTGTTTTGGGGGCGATGACGTTGCCGCTTAGTTGCCACGCCGTCAGTACGCCCCTCCGCCACCGACCCCTATCAGTCGACCCATGCCGTGCCATTTCTTTTTCTTTCTTTCCAATACGCTCGCTCTCTTTTAGCTGAATTAGTATGCTAATATCATCAACCCACAAAACACATCATATATAAACACACTTGCTAACATATCTATGTCTAGTACATAGAAGCGTACAAAACAATAAAAAAAAATTACCGATAGATAAGCAATTTAGATAAAAAAACAAAAAAGCGGCTACAACAAATAACACAATGTTAATGTTACGATTTATTGATATTAAATTATATTTACTTTTGGCCGCTTTACGCTTCGCAACGACGACTTTGGTTAATCATTAATCATAGTTATCTCACTTTATAAGTAAAGTGTTGTTTTGGGCTTTTTTACCACCAGGTTCATGTCCCACAAAAAAAAAACACAACAACAATAATAACAACAACGTCAACCTGGCTTTTTCCACTGTTTTTGTTGTTGTTGTTACAGCTGCCGCTCTTCCTTTTGCCCGCAAACAAACAACCAACCGCTTACAATTGTTTTGAGTACGCGTCAAAGGCAAAGGAGCTGCTTGCACTTGTTGTTGTTAGTATGACTTGATTTGCACTAGTTTTTTTTTTAAATATTAACTTGTTTTCACAATTTACATCAAAAAAACACACTGCTGCGCTCATAAACAAATGAAACACGCACACGTATTTGAAGTTTGCAAATGATTTATTAAAAAAAAAATTACAACCAACAACACGTCCGACGCCGACGACCGCAAAAAAATGTACAAAGCATAAGCGAAAAGCAAAACACTAGAGCTGCCAGAATATCGATGACACTTACTTTGCCATCGATGGTTACCTAGCTATCGATGTGTAAAACTTACAAGTGCGATACTTTGACCATATGTTTAACAGCAAGCACATCACTATTGCTTTTACTTGGAATGTTTTTCAAATGTATGTAATTGTTTAGTCTATCTATCAACAAGTGCATTTATGTAAAAATTTAGTTTTGCAACCAACTGCTATGGTTAATCTGTATGTATTGAAATATGTAAGTGCTGCTTATAAAAACACGCTAAGGTCGAGGCACCAAAATCAATTTAAGCATAATAGATATAAAATCAAACAAATTCCGCGTGTTAACATTAGTCTCTGTGTGTGTAAGAACTTGGACGGTTATTTACAATTGATCGCCGCCAAAACAAATTCAAATATATGTGCATGCTGAAAGAATTTAACAAATCACCATGTTTTGCGGCACGCTTAAACAAATACTTTGAGCTGTCGTCCGTTACATTATAAATACAACTGTAAAATCGATGTATTGGAAATATCGATAGTTAATAACATAGCTATTTACTCTTTAAATTGCTCATATAATTGCAAAATTTATCTTTTTTTTCATAGTTCTCTAGCATTAGTTATTGCTAATTTTCAAGTAGGTATGCACAATTGGGTTTATAAACACATCGATTCCTTTCGCCATGGCTATATCGATAAAGATATGGAGTCTTTTCGCCTGCGCTAAAAAAAAAATTGAGCACAGCTGGCTTTGTTTTGATTGCGCTTACGTAGGTTGAAAATTAAATTGAATTCTTGTTGACATCTTGCTAATTGGTTCCAGCATTTGAGATACAGATTAAACATCACCAACATCAATTTTTGAGAATGATTCTTAATAGATATTTTAAAATAATAAAAGTTGTGTAAATATAATTCAGAGTTATTGAAAAGTATGGAAAGTTCAAATGCAGTTTCTTTTTTTTCCGACAGAGCGACGTTGTTGCGGCAACCAATAAGCAACCGCTTCTCTTTTGCAAGTAGTACCAAAGATGGCGCTGCCTATATTTGTTACGGCCAAGGTCTCATAGGTGGCGCTTTG
The DNA here is from genome assembly GCA_037043745.1 of Chymomyza amoena. Lineage (NCBI taxonomy): Eukaryota > Metazoa > Arthropoda > Insecta > Diptera > Drosophilidae > Chymomyza > Chymomyza amoena. Next base: position 14,580 of record JBAMAX010001538.1, read on the forward strand.
CTTTATGAAAAAATAATGGTTATTCATTTTTTATAAGCAACTTGTTTTCAAAATAGATTAGTAGTTCTTATCAACATAGATCCTATCATTATTGACTTCTTCCGCAAAGTGTCGATGACTCATATTTCACTTTTACGATAAGCAAGCATTAAAATGATTTGAAAAATATCAAACATTTTGAGGTTTCAAACATTTGAGACAATATCAGCTGTTTCTAGGTACAAACGTGTAGTACATATGTATGTACTTTATGTATGTATTTACTTACATACATATCTATATAGTCAGACATTTTTAATGTAGACCAATTTAAAAGGTGAGAATGTGGCTTGATAAGAAATTCATTTTATGACCTGATAAAAACCGTGTGAAGCCCAAAAACCCCATATAATATGTTAGACTGAAATAGTCATTCAATAAATTTTGGTATACTATGTATTTATTTCATAAAAAAAATTCCGCAGTAAAAAAAAAAACAAAAAAAATTTCCATTCATTAGATTAAGTTTAGTTGCGCACCAGGACCTCGTAGTTCTCCAGCTTGACCTCTTCGCCACCATAGGGTATATAGATGCAGTTATGCGAGGGATGAATCTTGCCCACAGTTAAGCTACCGGAGTAATTGGCACGACCCACGTACAGTGTCTCTCCATCAACGTTGGGACCCGAGGCCACGGCATTGTGTGCCACTCTGCCATGACCGGCAGGTTGCCAGTGAAAACCTGATCCAACCAGCACCTGCACATCGGTCACCTCCTGTTCCTTCTGAGCATAGGCAGCATAGGCCTTGCCCTTAGAGGGCACCACTTTGGCTGGCAGCATATCGCCATTACGAAAAACGCGACCCACATAGATGGTATCACCGTTGGAATCATGCCCACCCACCACAGCGCCAGCGGGTATGGAACCGGCCACGGTGTCTACCCAATGCTCCGGGTGTTGTGGAAAATGGTGTCCTACAGGCCATAAAAGCAGTTTTTGGAGCGTGTCGTTGTAAATAATAAACTATAGCTTCACTCTTACCTGACATTATTTTGGATAACTTGAGTTGACTAGCTTTGAAAGTAGACTGTTGGAATTCTAGCAAACTGATATCGATGGAATATTGTACCCTTATCGGTAAATTGTTATACAGGGTGTCTACGACTATTATTTATTTCTAACTGTAACTAACAATCTAGATTTTTATTACTTCTACGTCCAACATTCGAATAGAAGAATATTAAGCTAAAAGCCACATCACCCTTACAACGACTTTCTGGATATCTTTAGTGTGTCCCCAAATTCAATAATCATTACCAGCTTATCTACAGGTAAAGAATTTTTACTATTGCATATGGTATACTACATATATAACAATATCATATAATGAAAGTGGTTGAGCTTAGAATGGCCCTTCGCCTAGATTTTATACCCTGTAGCTTATGGTGTAAAGAGTATATTAAATTTGTGCAAGTCGATAATGTATGAGAAGTATGATGTGGGCGTTTTGGGGTTTTTTATCACTTTGACCCATGATTCAGCCGAAATTCTTGCGATTTCTTTGGGAATATTGGTCTTGAGCTGTCCGAACATCCTAGGATTGTTAAAATAAACCTAGCTAATTTTTCGGTGTGCAGTGCTCTATAGTAAAAATTGTACAGAAATGCCGCTTCCAAAACCCCGCTCAAACCGTCAATCGGACATCTATTGTCTTTTTTATTTAAAATTAAGATCAGTTACCAAAACATGAAAACCCAACATCAAAAAATGGATTAAGCTTGTCGGCTTGTCGGGGCAATTTCTATATGAGTGCAGGAGGTGGACACTTGGTTGACATAATTTTCAAAAAGTGACTAAACAAATTGTAAAAGTCAAAATTTACCAAAAATAAATGGAAGCTAAAGAATTATTTGCTTTTTACTCATTTAAAAAAAAAAATCATCTGTTACCACAAAATGGCGCACCCTATATGATGTAGCTCTCATATAGGTGTTTCAGGTGACCTCGAATAAAATCAAAAGTTTAAGCTAATCATCTATTTTGGTTTGTTTATAAAGATTTCATAACCCAATTTGACATACGGATTTTTTTAGAGCTCCCAAGCACTATATCAAATTTGTTTTAAATCGCCCGATAAAAACAATGTTTTCGTACCCAAAAATAGTAATTATTAAGACAGATATTGCAAGCAAATTAATTGATTGGAAGTTTCTTCACAAGTTTCCCAGAAACATCGGCTTACTATAACATAAGCCATGTGACCTATCGTTTAACATTTTTAAGAATTTAAAAGTGCCGCAAACTATAAAACACCAAACAGGTCGAAATAAAAAATTTTAAGTTTCTTTCTTTTTGAAGGTATCGTAACTCAATTTTGCAATTTAAAGAATTAACTTTAAATTATTTATATTTGGCATCTATACCAGCACTATTTGACTAAACTCAATTTTTCTTTACATGCAAAATATATCGACATTTTAGCCTTGCCTTGGATGCACCGATAATGCTTTTCAAAAAAACTAAATCTTAATTCAAGATTGTATCCATTTGAAAAATAACCTATTTGCAAGATTCCTAAAACTATTGTCTTTCATTTCTTTAGTATTTTAAAGACAATTAATTGAAGAGACACCCTGTAACACTGCGCCCGATAACCGATGTTTTGCTGATCGATATTTATGGCTTGATTTAGGGCAATCTATATTTATTAATATCTACAAAAAAAAAAATGCATTCATTAGATTTAGTCTAGCTGCGCACCAAGACTTCGTAGTGCTCCAGCTTGACCTCTTCGCCACCGAAGGGTATATAGATGCAGTTATGCGAGGGATGAATCTTGCCCACAGTTAAGCTACCAGAGTAATTGGCACGACCCACGTACAGTGTCTCTCCATCAACGTTGGGACCCGAGGCCACGGCATTGGGCACCACATTGCCATGCGAGGCAGGTGTCCAGTAAAAGCCCGATCCAACCAGCACCTGAACATCGTTGACCTCATGCTCTGCCTGGGCATAGGCAGCATAAGCCGTGCCCTTAGAAGGCACCACTTTTGCGGGCAGCATATCGCCATTACGAAGGACGCGACCCACATAGATGGTATCACCGTTAGAATCATGCCCACCCACCACAGCGCCAGCGGGTATGGAACTAGCCACAGTGTCCACCCAACGCTCCGGCTGTGACAGCACCTCATAGTCATAGATCTTAACCTCATCAGAGTCGTATGGTATATACAAACAGCCATGTGAGGGATGCACCTTGCCCACCGTCAGACTGCCTGCATAATAGCCGCGCCCTGCATAAAGCGTCTCACCATCCACATTGCGTCCAACGGGCACTGCGCTGGCTGGCACGCTGCCATTAGATCCTGGCAACCATTCATAGCTATGCCCGCTTAGTACCTCATAGCTGTCCAGTTCCACTTCCTGTCGCGCATACGCCACATAGGCCTTGCCCTTGGCGGGTATTATCTTAGCTGGCAGCAGATCATTGCTGTAAAAAGCACGTCCTATATAGATGGTATCACCATCGGAATCATGTCCAGCCACAATTGCATTGGGCGGTACGCTGCCGTGACTGAAGTGTAACCAAGTGTGTTCTGCAGGCCATGAAAGCAGTTCTTGAGGGATCTCGTTCTAAATAATAATTCATAGCCACACTCTTACCTGCCATTGCTTTGGACAACTGTAGTTGACTAGCTTTTAAAGTAGACTAATGGAACTTCAATATCTGATATAGATGGAATACTCTTATCTGTAAATAGCTATACAGGGTGTCAATACCTATTAATTATTTGTAATTGCAACTAACAATCTAGATTTGTATTAACTTTATAGCCAAGATAAACACTGTTCAAATATAAGAGTAGAGTATATATGTACATTAAAGCCACGTAACTCTTATGACACCTCTGTTGATATCTGAAGTGGTACTTAAATAGTCTGTTCTCGGTTCAATAATAATAATAATAATAAGAAGCCAATCTATATGTAGACGAATTTTTCCAATTTGCTAGTTTTTATACCCTGTGCATTATGTTACAAAGGGAATATTAAGTTTGTGCAAGTCGAAAATGTAGCAGAGGTCGAAGACCTCACAAAATTATCTAAACTATGATCAGTATGAGAGTTTGTTCGTTCTTATGAACGCTTATATCTCAGAAATGCTAAAGGCTTGAGCCACCAAATTTTAAGATTATTTTTTTTGATGTTGGTATTACTTTCTAAAGCTCGCATAGGGGTGAGAACCTCGAAAAAAGCCAAATGCTTTAGATGGATAATTTGTATGCTTCTAAAAATATCATAACGAGTGCATTGAAAGAGCACTGGATCTTTCGAGGTAAAGTTCTTATTCGCATCCCGACTAGCCGTCGTCAAATTAATGGAGGTAAAAGTGTGAGAATATAATTTATCCTGCGGAAGTACGTTCTATGACATGACTCCAATAATTTCAATCTTTCAGTAGAAGCTTCCATTGTCGATATTTTTTCGCACCACAATCTGTACTCCAACTTAACAGCAGAGAGTGACATTTTATCTTCGATGTATGGAGCCAACTTCAATATTTCGTATGTTTTTTTCGTTAGCTGCTAATCCTGGAAGAATCACTTGGAAGCTTTGCTCCAAGCTCATTTTCGTTGATGATGCAAGGAAAGAGCTCCTTTTGATGAAGTTTGGAGATTGACGTGTTCAATTCCGAAGGAGTCTTCAGCAAGAAACTCCGTTAAAGTTTCTCGTATTTAAAGTAGAGTCAAAATATTCTCTAAGGATTTTTAGCAGAAAAAAACCCTATTCATTTTTCTTAAATATACGGGTTCATAAATTGTAATGTTGGTGGATGATTTAATTTTATTTACAGATGCATTTAAAGAGTAAGAAGTTTCGGATTAATCATGAATTCGTAGGAAAGTATGTATTCATTAAACGCTGATTGCATATTCTTGGGGGATAGTTTGTTACTATTAATCTATAACATCATTAAAGTAAACTACTCTGGGTCGAGATACTTGACTTTCTGGATTGTCCAAGTATTTAGATTGTATAGACTGTATTTATTTTTCTTTCGCTTAAGCCTCGGTGGCCGAAACTCTTTATAGACATTCCTATCGCATCGTTAAGAGTGACTTATGAATTGTAGGTTGGTTAAACCACAAATAGGCTGCTTAGCAAATAATGAAATTATTTTTAAAATTTGGTAAAATTGTGTTGGTTATGGTCATTTGGAAGGATTAAAGGAACGTTTTTCATAGGTCCCTTAATGGCAAGATATAAATTATGGCATTTAGACTTGTATACTTTTAATATCTTATATTTAGGATCTCATACAGACGCATTGACGTCATTCGAAACATTTTACTCCCTACGCAATGGATACGGGATATCAAATGGGTACCAACAAAAAACAATGCAGGTCCAGTCTAAATCAAATCAAGACAGTATTTATTTCTTTGATGTGACTTTATGCCTACGAAATAATTAATAATAATTTAATACATACATATATCAATGTAAAATTTGTAACTACGCTTTTTGGAAAAAGTGGATACAGGATGTTCAACTGAGAGGCAATGACCCGGACATTTTATATTTTGAATATTTATTACCCCAATTGTGATTTTTAAAATTGACATTTATTAGTATGCCCTGACATACATAGAGTATATTAAATTCGGGCAAGTTGAATGTATGTAATAGAAAATTGACGTCGGCCACTTGTCCGTCTTTCCGTCTGTGTGTGAAAGTCTAGATCTCCGAGATAATATATGAACCAAACTTTGGATTTGGACCGAGAAACAAGTTTATTGGTTTGTTCGATATCTGCTTTACACTTTAATGCTCCTAAAACCAAAAGATTTAATTAACCAAATTTATTGATGAGAATTTTTTTACTTGTGACATCAATTATACTGATCCATCAAGAATATTTTAGTCATCAAGGGATATGTGATGTGCATCTCGTCAATTTATGTAATACACACTTTGGTTCAAAAGATATTTACATTCAATTTTTATTTTCATTTTGGAAAATAGAAATTGCTGAATATCTTTTATTTTTAATTTATAAAATTGAAATTGCCAAAACAATTTTTATTTAAAATTCATATTATAAATTTCGCAATTTTCAATTAAAAATTGTCTTGTGAATTTAAAGTCGAAAAAAAAGAGTTAAAATTGATTATCTTGATAAAAATGTATCCTTATTTCAGATGGGCCTTTAAATATGTAATATTAAATGACTTGCACTTTTATTCAAAGCAGTCTTTTCTTTGATTTTTTTCAGCCTCATAACTCTTATTTGCGAAACGCTGATTCAAAGTTTTCGAGGTTCTCCAAGCACCATGCCATATTTGATCAAAATTATGTGTTTATTGTGATGCTACAGGCTATATCAAAGTCGACTTTAATGTAACGCATTTTTATTTAATATTTTGTCACGCACCAAATTTTCTTTAAATTTGACTTTGTTTTTATAATTATTTATAACCTAAAAAATTTAAATGAATTTATGACGAAAGGACCCATGTAGAGTTGGACAGTTTTTAGTAAGATGTCAATGGACTTGCAGAAAATGTTGTGGTTTTTCTAAAATATTGGACAAATTAAAAATACGGAAAAAATGAAAGAAAAGCATAATATCAGAAAAATGAAATAACATTGAATCTATTATATATTACATATATAGACCAGCAGATTACACTGCGGTAGTAGCTTTGCCTTAAGTATCCCTATAATGTTAATAAAATAAGCTTTTTGCACGTTTCCAAGAACTATTGAATTTCACTGTAGACTGGCTTTTATCTCGATTGCGCTATATTTAACGTTTTTGGTGTTTTAAAAAGTAGTAATTGAAGAGACGCCCTGTAGAATAATGCCCGATAACGGACTATTTCGTAATCAGGTGCTGAGTCAATCCGTTTACCGGTCAGCAGCAGGCACTCCATGTGCCGCCATAAAGCCTATCATATAGTACTATATAATGACCGATATTTATGGCTTGATTTAGGGCAATCTATATTTATTTAATTCTCTAGAAAAAAAAGTTGCGAGCTTAAAGCTTAACACGGCTGATGTAGAGCATTTTGAGACATTAACATCTAACCAACACCTCGTAGCTTTCCAGCTTGTGCTCCTCGCCACCAAAGGGCAAATAAAGACAGCCGTGGGAGGGATGCAGCTTGCCCACGGTCAGGCTGTCGCAGTAGTTGGCGCGACCTATATACAAGGTCTCACCATCTACATTCCTACCAGCAGCTACGGCACCGTGTGGGACCTCTCCATTGCTGGCCGGCTGCCATTTGAAGCCAGCTCCAACGAGCACTTGAAAGTTGTCCAACTCATGCTCCTCCTGACCATAGCAAACATAGGCGCCGCCTTTGTTCGGTATAATCTTGGTGGGCAGCATGTCGCCATGCAGCATGACGCGCCCAACATAAATGGTATCACCATCGGAATCATGGCCGCCCACAAGTGCACCTTCGGGAATGCTGCTGGGCGTGGCGTCCACCCATTTATCAGGCTGCGTGAGCACCTCATATTCGCTGAGCTGCACCTCCTCAGAACCATGTGGCACATAAAGGCAGCCATGCGAGGGATGCACCTTGCCGAGTATAAGCGCTCCCGAGTGATAGCCACGTCCTGCAAACAGATCCTCACCGTCTACATTGCGTCCGACCTTGACGGCCGCATTTGGCACGCTTCCATTGGAATCGGCTACCCAGTCGTAGTGTAAACCGCTGAGCACCTCATAGTTGTCCAGCTCCACCTCCTGCCCGCCATAGGCTACATATGCCTTACCCTTGCTGGGTATTACCTTGGCTGGCAACAGATCGTTGCAGTGAAAAGCGCGTCCTATATAGATAGTATCGCCATCGGAGTCATGACCTCCAACTACGGCCAATGGTGTCACATCGCCATTGCTGCACGCCACCCAATTATGTTCTGCAAGCATTGGAAGATTTGTTCATCCTGATTCAGCATAGAATGCAATTTTCCAAACAGACTTACCCATAACTAATACCGCTCACTTTTATTGACGTCTACAGACTGTGCGTATACGTAGCCAAAAAGCTTAAGTCAAGTGCCCGCTGAGTCGAAAAATCAGATAGCCTTAGCACTACATATATGTATATATACTTGTATATTAGGTATATACAGTGGGAGCAAAAATTATTCGGACGCTCTTTAATTTAAAGTCTAGAGTACTGTACTAAAAGCTGTTCTAATTAATGAAAAAGCTTTTTAATTCGGTCTCCTTGGGGATAATCGTCTACTCTCTCCTCTTCCTAACTATAGTTTAAAAAATATATCTTAGTAAGTATATTTCCATATGTGGTATATGGTAGGGTGTATCGCACCGATAGCAATAACGATAGACAACCAAACAGATTATAAGAGGCAGCTAAGAGAGCTTGTGATTAAGGCCTTGCAGCAATTTGGTCAACGGTTTGTTTTTGTGGCCGCTTAAAACAAGAACCGCTAAAAGCATTTTAAGGTCCCTGCCACCCGACAGCTGTGGAAAAAACAAGTGAGCTGGCTATAGTTGGAACATGCAGACTAATAGATACTCTGCACCCTGACTAAAATAAAATACGATTTAAATAAACAAAAATTTGGTATTTCTAATGCCTTATACATACGTCTCCGTAGCACAATTATTTTTGGAGCTGATTTTGAAATTTGGATAACAAAAATCACTTCTTAATCAATTTTTGGTAATATTTTTAGCTTTATTTTTCCGAATCAACAAAAAACGAATTTTGCCTCATGCTCACATGGTTCATGTCTCGCTTAAAGAAAAATTTCCTTTATATTTTTATTTTTAATTTATTCCATAGTTTTAATATTTAGTTTTTACAGATACAAAAATATACACAGTGGTCAGCTGACATAGCTTTTCAGCTCAATGGTTCATTTTTAAAAATATTAAATTAAGTTTACAATAACAATATTACAATTTCGTTAGGAATATTGGGAAAAACCTAAAGCTGATAAATTTCTTAAGGTACTTCTTAAAACTAATCTATAGATTGATGCTTAAGAGTACTAACTTTAGTCCCTTATATTTTCATTTAATTCAAACAGTGTAGAGCTTGGCTAACCCAGACTAAGGGAAAATAAAATATATCGACAGTAAAAAATGTGAAATAGGTAGCTGCCAAAAAAGAAAACGAACAAAATGTTATCGTTTTTGTTTTCCGGACAATGGCCGATAGTCTACTTTTATTGATTGCCAATAGATTCTTTATTTACTACGAATGAAATGGGAAATTTTTTTAAACAATAGCTTGGGATGTTTTTACCTGATATTTTTCAATTGTTATCCATTTTCGAAGCAGATTCATCAAAAGTGATATTGACAAAAATTTTATTGTGGAGTAGTCGGCGCTGATATCAAAAAAGCGATTGCTAAATCACTAGAGGCGTCTTTTATCTCATTTTATTCTTTCACTTCTTGTGGTCTTCCTGAGCCACAAGAAGTAAAGTTGCTGCTCTAAAAATTTGAGTAATATTTTTTTAAAATTTTATTCCATCAATTTAATATACTGCTAAACCTTTGTAAATAGGGTATGAAAAGGGAAACAGGATAAACAAGAAAAGGGCTAACGAAAAAAGAAAAGCAAAAAAGCTAAAAAATAAATAAAAAGGAACTGTCGAAAGTCTGCGGGAAAAAGGAAAAACCCAAAAACCGGGGAAAATGAATTATTTGCTGTTGATTTTATTTTGCGCACAATTCGCGGACTACGTCGAGGAAAAAATAACAAATATAAAGTGGGTTTAAGTTTGTAACGTACGAGAGTGGAAAGTTGTCGGAAAAAGTCAGAACGAAGCGAGCTTACTCTTTGAGCTGAAAGGACGAACAAACTTAATATAACATTCTCTATGCAAATATTTTAGTTTTGAATTAGCAGTTTTAAAATAGTTCTTACAGAAATGCTCGAAGTTATGTAAATATTGAAAAAGTGTCTTAAAAAACTTTGATCAAAATAGATTAATGAAACAAGAAATATTATTTATAAAAAATAAGCAAAAACTAGAAAACTATTCCTAAAAGTAAAAACTACTTTATGTATATGATAAAACGTTTTTTAATAAGCAATAAATTAATTAAACTTTTTCTAAACGCTGAATATATATTCTTTCTTGTAGAAACTTACAATATTTAAATTAATTTAAAAAAAAAATGTATTTTGTAAAATAAAAAAGATTTGTTTTGAATGTTGTAAAAATGTGAATTGGAAGGTTTTTAATAAAATATTTACCCATAGTAGGGAAGCAATCTGCCAACTCAGGATTGACGAATCGAAATGAAAATTCTTTTGTGCCCCACGATTGGGTTAATGGGATTTCTGGAAGTGAGAACTGTCCATCTTAAATTGTCCCTTTGAGGATTTTCCCTTCAGGAGCTTTCATGGCTCGATAGATTTGAAGAATTACATTAAACCAATGATTTGAGTGATTGGGTGATCTTTCAATTTTATGAAAATTGATTCAATATAAATAATTCTTGTATTTCGATTACACTAGGAAAATGTATTCCCAACGTGGTTTACTAGTTCCTATTGTAAAATGGCACGCTAAAATTGAAAATAATGTTAAGCATTTTTTCCATGCAACGGATTTAGAGATATATAAAGAATTACACTTTTCGAAATTAAAAAAAAAGGTTACTTAAAAGCAAATATCTCTGGCTGATTTTAAATATTTTTAACCAAACTTAATTGGTACTGAATTTCGCATTGATTATTTTCGAAACATACATATTTTTGCCAAATTTATGGATTGGTCGTAGTTTTTGCAAAGCTTCGAAAAAAATTGTATTTCGAACCACTTTTTTTGTACTTAGCGAACTTTACGATCCATAAATAAATCTGTTTGAACATTTTTTTTTAATTTCAAAAAATAATTTTTTAAAATATCTCGAAATCCGTTTCATGAAATAATTTTTGGACTGCATTTTAGGTTTTAGCATGCATTAAAACATGTTGAGTACACTAAATTTTTGTCATCAATATCCCTATAATCATAATAATTCCGGGATGGGACAGTAGAAAATGACTTGAAAATTAATTAAGGTGTTTTAAGTAAGTTGACAGGCCGCCTGCTGAGTCCCGCAACTGGGGGACTAACATGTACCACAATGGGCGTGCTCGGGCGTGCGACTACACTCTCCACGGGAGGGCGGCTGGAAACAGCCCCTTAGTTAGGCTTTGTCACTGCTAAGGGGGCTGGCTAATAGTAGTCGGGCTGGAGCTCGAAACTCCTAAAAATTTCCACATCTCCGGGTCGGACTAAGGTGTCATTCGACTCGTGCCGAAAGTCAGCCTGGCTGGGGGCCCGGTTAACAAACAGCCCAGTCGCTAACGGAGAGTCTAGGCAAGTGGCGATTGTCGAGAAAGAGCGAAGGAGGTGGTTTACTCCTCGCCCTCGGCATTGACGACATTTCTTGTGCCGAGATTATTGGGACCGACCACAAGATTAAATTCTGGCTTGGAAGTATACCCGTCAAGTGTTTAGAAAAGAAAAAGCAACTGCTAAACGTCCGGATACACCGGCCCCAAATCTCCAATCTGCTTCAGAAGAGGAGGGACTTAACACCTCCGACTCCCTAGCAGATCTGGCGGATGACGAGGAATTAGACGTAACGGTGATCGAGGCGGGCGACGACATTGGAGACCAACCTCCAAAGTCTTCGCAGGAACAGGCCATGGAGCTGGGCACAGAGGCTCCAGACCCCAGACGCCAATGATGGAGCCGATCCTATGATCGGAGATACAAGAATAGCCCAGGTGAACATCCACCGTGCCAAAGCGGCCTCCGCCGAGCTGGCAAGGATTTTCACCAAACAACACCTAGGGCTAGCCTTGGTACAGGAACCCTGGTATAACCAGGGAATAAAAGGACTGTACGTGAAAGATGCCAAGGTAATTTCGGACCATATGGACCCACTCCCTAGATGGTGTATCTTAGCAAGTAGAAGTATTAATTACAACGTACTTACAGAATTTCTCACCGGTGACTGCGTCCCTATTGTGGTCGAGGATGCCGGTGACATGAAGACTTTTGTCGTTGCCTCAGGTACAATCACTCGTGGAGCACTGCAGGAAGCAACATCTACCCATCATTGTAGGATGCGATGCATTTGCATCACATGGTATGGGGGAGCTCGGACATAAACCCTAGAGGTGAGTCTCTCTTAGAATTTATTTCAAGTAGTAACCTAGAAATCTTAAACATCGGCAGTGTCCCGACTTTTGTAACTAGGGTAAGATCCGAAGTTCTAGACATAACTTTGACCAGTAGGGCGCTTAAGCCGCATATAAGTGGCTGGCATGTATCCCCTGAAGAGTCCATGTCAGATCACAGAATAATTAGATATAACCTAGAGCTAAACCTAGGGAGTAGCGAACGCAGACGTAACCCCAGGAACACAGACTGGGAAAAGTTCAATTTCTCTATAGCGCAGAACCTGACCAGCAGAGCATCTGGAAAGCCCAGAAGCCCTGCTGGATTTGAATGCCAGTGGAGGAGTTGAACACATAGTAGTGAACGCTTTTAATGAAAGCTGCCATCTTGCTAACGCAAAGAAGAAGAAAGATGCCCCATGGTGGAATGTAAAACTTGAAAGGTTGCGGAAGGTGACCCGGCATCTCTTCAATACAGCGAAGCGCATTGGAGGATGGGATGCCTACCGAGATAGTCTGACCCTGTATAACAAGGAGATCAGAAAGGCAAAGCGAAGCAATTACAGAACCTTCTGCGAAGCCATCAAGAATACTAGTGAAGGCGCAAGACTTTACAAAGTAATGTCAAAGGGAATGCCAGACGTGAATCTGGCACTCCAGAAATCTCTTAACTCCTTTACCATTAGCAATAAGGAGAAACTAGAACTCCTCTTGTCTACACACTTCCCTGGGAGCACTCCCCAGATAGAAGGCAGAAATCTGCCGACAGGTAGCAACTGACCATGTGCCACCGACTGGGCCATTGCCAAGTCCACGGTAACACCAGAGAGATTAAAATGGGCAATTGGCACGTTCCAGCCCTATATATCTCCAGGTCTGGATGGTATATATCCAGTCCTTTTACAAAAAGGACTGGAAAATCTCTTAACTCCCATAAGAGAAATACTGGTTAGCAGCCTTGCGCTAGGGCATGTACCTAGAGCATGGAGTATGGCTAGAGTGGTCTTCATCCCGAAAGCTGGGAAGAAAGATGTCACAAATCCAAAGTCGTACAAACCTATCAGCTTATCTTCGTTTTTGCTGAAAACGTTGGAAAAGCTGGTAGACTTCAGAATTAGAAGCACATTGCTAGAACAACGACCTCTTCATAGGATGCAACATGCTTATAGAGCGGGAAGGTCTACAGACACTGCGCTGTATCAGCTGAAAAAAGGTTGCACTATGCGCTTTCCTGGATATACAGGTTGCTTTTGACAATGCCTCCCACAAGGCTGTCAACGCATCGCTGGCCAGAAGGGGCCTAGACACAACCACTAGTTTCACTGCTATCATCCAGACAGGCTACAGCAACTATTGGGGGACAATCCACCACGGTAGTAACAACAAGAGGCTGTCCTCAGGGCGGTGTATTATCACCCCTCTTATTGAGCCTGTTAGTAGATGAGCTGCTGGAGAGACTACCGAGCAGAGGCATACTATGTCAAGGCTACGCTGATGACATCGTTAGCATAGCAAGAGGCAAGTATGAAGAAACACTCTGCGACATTGTCCAGCTAGGTCTTAAAGAAACCAATGACTGGTGTAAAAAGGCAGGCCTTAGTCTCAACCCTGCCAAAACTGCCATAGTACCCTTCACAAGGAGATATAAACTTGGTAGAATGCAATGTATAATCTTATCGGGATGCAGTATAGAAACGAGCAAAGAAGACAAGTATCTTGGAGTAACCTTTGACTCAAAGCTTAACTTCAAAACTCATATAGAAAACACGATAAATAAGTGCTCAAAGGCTCTTTTTACGTGTAGAAGTATTGCCGGGAAGTCGTGGGGCACATCACCGCGAATATTAAGATGGCTATACCTTATGGTTGTTAGACCCATGCTAACGTATGGGACCATAGCCTGGGGTAGTAGAGCTTGCCTTAGCACGATCAGGGAAATAAGGTCACGATTAGATGGGTTCCAGGGCACAATAACATTCCTGGAAATAAATAAGCAGACAAACCCGCAAGAACCGGCGCAGCAACACCGCTAATCGGTCCTGAACCACACTGTGGGATTGGTAACCACGTGGTACCGGACCAACTAAGAATAGAGGAGAATAAAAACGACTGCTTCACAGGGCGCAGATACCAGGGCTTAAACAGTAAAAAACTCTCCTCTCTAAATACAACCGTAAGAGGTTCAAAGTCATGATAACGCACGGCAAGAACACCGTGAGAATTATGACGGGCCTTCTGACGGGACACTGTAGGGTTCGCAGCCACCTCAACAAAATTGGCATAGGGGATAGTGGACTATGCCGCTTCTGTCTCCCACCAGAGACCGTTGCTACTATAAGTCCGAATAAAATTCTGCAATACATGCAGGCCTTAGGACTTTTGGGAGAGCTTTAAGCCATGAAGGGGTACAATAGATCCACCTGGGTCGCAGTACATTTATCCCAATACCAATAATAATAATAATGTAAGTTGACAATCGTTTTTTTGCTGCAATGTATGGCGAAACAACAAATAGAACTCTCAAACAGTACGATTTTGGGAAAATTGATTTTTACTTTTTTTTGGAAAATGTTTCTAAACCCATTCGCTATTGGATTAATTGAGACTTAGCGCTAAAAATAACAAATCGATTTTTATTATAGTTTTAAAAAAACTTATTCATGAAAACACACATAAAGTGTTTTTTTTTTTGCCCGTGGGGAGTTCATACATTTAAAATTACATATGGAGAGTGGTAAACTACTTGGGTAGGACTAAAACAGGCTCATAAGCTCCAATACTACCTTCCTTAATGCTTATGCTCCGCGCATTAGCATAAATAAATAAAGACTCAAAAAAGATTTCTAATTGAATAAAAAAAAATACTTGGGTTTCGAAAACTGTTTATCGAAGAAAAGCAATGGATGACACATTTTGTAGATAATTTCAATTACTTTAACAAAATATATGTGTAAAATTTCCGATAAATCCTTCCCGTTTTGAGATAGTTGTAAATTATTCGAAAAATCCCAACCAACTTTAAACAAACATTCGGGTTGAACCAAATGATCTATAACCTTGGTTTAAGTCTTGTTTGATAGATAATTTTTTTGGCCTTTTAATCATGAATATAGGTTTGATAAAAAAAGAATTCATGCAAAAACTGTACCAATATATATTGTCAAGAGGCGGTGCCACACGCTCTACCCACAAATACGAAAACTCGGTTTCAGATTTAGAACAAGGTCTCAACAATCCCCTAAAAGCTTCATTCATTAAGTATTTTTTTCCAGATGAAACTCTTAGTTTACTCTAGGTTCAAAAATTAATGCGTTTAAAACTGAAATAATTTGTTTTATATTCCTTGAGATTTTCAGATTCTATTTATGCCAATTCAAAGTAAGATAATTATTTTGAATTATTTTTTTCTGATTCAACCCAAAATTGGTATGTAGACCCATGTGCCGTCAAATGTAAAATTCATATTACCTAAGCTGATTCCTTTTGTTTTTCTCAAATCCGTATTCTTTTTTTTTGTATTTTTCACGTCTTATTTAGCATTCCATCGTTTTCCATCTATTTGTTTTTATTGGATTTTTTCGCTTTTTCCGTTTTCCCTTCGTCCGTTTACAGCTTGACTTCCACTGAGCCAATAATGTGTTGTTACACCTGTACTCCAAAAGCAGCCAGAAAACTGGGCCAACAGTGGAGCATAGTCCAATCGACCATTTATGCAGCAACTGCAACGCTTTTCCGCTCTATCGATGCACATTTCATTTGTGCCTCTCGTACGAGAGAACAATGTTCGGTTAACCACAATGCGGCAGTTTTGGAATCGCCTCGATGTGGGTCGGCTTGGTCACTTACTTTGGTGTTTCCCGGCATTGCGTAGCTGTAACGTTTTTCTTCCGGGCACTGTTGGGCTGACGCGGCAATCTGAGCAAGTGCAACTCTGTCGGGAACCATGCAGGCGTATCCAGCCCTGGGGATCAGTGCGTTGTTCTGTGCTGGTCACTCATGTCATTCGCTTGTGTCGGTTGGCTTGTGGTTGTCCGTTCTCCCTTTTGCTCTGCTGCTAATGGATCCATGTACCCGGTGCAGCAGTTGGCACAATGCATGCAATACTAAAACCAGGAGCAACGGCCAAAGTTGTTGTGTCTATGTAACTGGAGGAAAACAAACAAAAAATTTAATTACTTTTAGGTGATGACGACTGCATACCCTTTAAAATTAAATAGTCTATCTCTTTAATTACTTTCTTTCTAGATTTTCCTCATGCCTAGCTGATATGAAGTGCAATAGTCACAACCAGCTTCTAAGGGGAAGAATTGGAATCATTCCGACCCAAGATCGTATACTGGCATCAATGGAAGGATAGTAGATGTGGATTGAGTACTCTTGGGTCTTGCCCAGGATTATCAAGGTGTAAATATCAATTTAAGGGCGGGTTTGCCAATCAAAATCCGAAATGCAACAATCCGATCAGTTTATTGGCAATCTGCCTTTGAATCCTTAAAAGTGCAACTTGTCGCAAAGATAGATAGTGAGTTTCGTTGAAAAAAACTTTCAAAATGGCTTACAAAGGAAAAAGCTCAAAAATCTAATCCAAATTGAGAGGGATTTCGAAATTTGTGGCTTAAATAACTTTACTTTTCTTTCTACGGGTTTCAGACCTTTTTATATTATGTAATACAATAATTTGATTAAATCATTTCGTTTAAATCTAGCACCTTAATCTATTCAAGAGGATTAGTGTTGCCAACTTCTTGAACCACTTGTGATGCCACTCCCTATGTTGGGTATTAAAAGTGGGTTAAAAGGGAAACACAAACGTTGGTCAGCCGGTTGGCCAGCTAAATTTGAAGCATTCAGTTGAATTAATGATGCGTGGTGCTGCAGTGCACCCACTTAAAGATGCTTTTGGCATTTGAAACATTTTGGCTTTGGATGGAGGAGTCCCCGCTTTCCAAAATGACCAACGAAGCCATTATGTACCAGCCAGCTGGTAATGCGTAATTACCGGCAACGACGCTGCCAGCGAAATTACTGAAACAGTAGCACCGGGTCAGATCAGACAGCTCTGGACTCCTAGTATTAAGTTAGGGTTTGGGTTGCGTTGAGTTTCGGTTACGATTCTGTTAGCCAGCAGCTGCTTTAAGCTTTATTTGGCAATGCCAATGGCATTGAATAGCAACTATGCCAATTCAATTGTTTTCAGTGCGGATAGCAATTGAAGCAGGATCTGATGCTTTCCAGCCACTTTGGTTTCCATATTGGGCAGCATCTGTTTGGGCTGTGTGTTGGTGTGATGTGAGGTCTATTTATGATTTCACAAAACTTTGTTATCCACGGCCAGTGAAGTGCTTTTGTGATTCTATTGTCGGGCTTTGCTGTAGGTTCTTCTACTCCTACACAGCTCTTCATGTCCATGGTGCTTTACATAATAAGCTTTTGAATAGGATAATTGTGCTCTATTTTAAAGCAAAGTTAAAAAGTGCACAGCTCTTGTTACTATAACATGTTCAATTAAAGTTAATTAATGTACTGTGTCTAATAGCTTTTTCCGAGCAAGCCAAAGATACTATTCTCAAATCCCAAATCAGGCTCTTAAGGAGATGCGGGTGCCACCAATAAGTTATGCCTTGTGCCTCCGTGACATTTAAATTGCCACTAGGATGGAGAAGGCTAACCCGCTGGTGAGGCAAAAAAGGTCATTTAAATGTGTTGTATGTCCGAAATTATTTCATTCAATTCGTTATTAAATCAATGCTAAAATATGTAAATATTGAGTTAAATAATTCAAGCAAGCAGCTAGGATACTGACATTGCGCAAAAACAGGAAAAGGATGGTCTTGCAACTATGCCAAAGCACTGCAATAAGGATCTAATGGATTACCTATATTTCACCATGTTACTTTGCTGATGAGAAGATAGAAATCATTTGAAACGCCCACCAGCCACCTGCCTAGTAAATAATAAACTGATCGTCTTTATAAAAGGTAAAAAGACTTATTCTTTTTACAAAAACTTGATGGATAGCATTTAATAGAGCATATGCGGCAACTCATAATGCAAAATGGTCCAAAAGGCCTCAAATTTTTGGTACGGAATTTTTGAATTTGTAATTTAAAGGGTGTTTTGGTTAGTTGTAGCCATGGTGGTCACGATAAGAAATTATGCTTCTAATAAAACCATATTTGTATCGATACTTCAATTTGTTTGTGTTTTATAGAAGTTTGAGATCCGATCGCACTTAAAAGAACACCGTTTATGAGCTTGAGAATTTTAATCTTTGAGTATTTTTAAAAAAACCGCAATTTAAAGGTTTTAAAGGCCCCTACGCAGAAAAGAAATACGCTACCAAACAAAAACTGCAATTTACCTCTGGAAACGATATGTGAGATATGTAACTTTTGGAGTGAAAGGGTCTCAATAAATCAGTTATAATAATCAGCATTTTGTCTTCCTGGCATAATTTTGTGCTTTTAAAATAAGTTATCGCACATCAGATTTGTTTTTTTTTTTGCCGCAAAATAGAATAGCGGTTGTTACTACTGGCGCCATCTGCCGGAATTGCGTAAGTTACATTTTTTTTTACTTTTGATCCCTTCCCAAAAGTGTACAGATTATTATGTTAAGGTTTTTGGCAATTTTAGCCCTTCGAAATATTTTGTTTCCCTTTTCCCATTTCCAGAGAAGATAGATTTTTGTACAAAGAGCTTATAGTCGTTTAAGAAGACAAGCAATGAGACTCGGTAGCTTTAATCGTGTGGATATTGTTTCAAGTTACGAAAAGAAACCTAAATGTCAAGGAAGTAAAACAAAAACTACATTAATTGGTGCCTTAATACTAAGAATGGTTCTCTCTCTGTTTCAGTCACTCCTGATATGCAGAGTCTACTGAAATACCTCCAAAAAGTAAGTAGAATTTTTTGTGAAAAAACATTTTTGATGTGCTTGAGATTTGATGTTAGATTCCATAGATATCACAAGTGCACATAATGTTACTTCTACGGTCGCAAATAATTTCTGTCTCTTTAGTTTCGCTACGACGTATTGGTTCAGAGGCTCAGATATCATAAGGGCTAGAGATGAGGTTTCTTGATTTTGCAAAGTTGTTTTAGAAAAAACTAATCCGAAAATTTTGGAGATCAAAAATTTGATAATTTCAGAACCTCTTCCTAACAAACTGCGCAAAAATTTAATTTTATTTATTTATTTACCAAGCTACAGCCAACAAATTTGTTATGTTAAATCAAGTGAGTTACTAAACATAGAAACGATTACATTTTCATAAAACATTTCTCTATCCCCTTCGATGCAGTGCCTGCCATTCCTTTATAGGTGGAAAAGGATTTTGTGTGTAAAACCTATCAATTAAGCAGACAGACTAAAGAAATTGATTTTGACCCGTTTATCGGTCTGTCCTTATGGCCAGTTTCTTAAAGATCTCTTTTTATGAACATAAGTAAATAAGTAATTTTTACCAACTCCTAACCACCGAAAAAGTTTCAACTGATTACCGCAAAGCATTTTCTCCTTAAAAGCGAAAACATTTTGCGTACAATAAAATAATATATAAAACCATGTAGGAGGTTCCAATTTTCGCTCAATCTTTTCGTTTGTTCAGTTACGTCTTACGAATTTATATGCAGCAGTAGTCGTGATTTATCGTTCATGGTTCCATAACATCTGCTGTTCCTAACCTGCTACTTTAAATCCCACTTTCTTTACCTTAAGGTACATTGAGTTTATTCAAGTCAAAAATATACGTTACATAGGTAAAGTAGAAAGTGTTGGAGCCCCCTCTATAAGCTGCCTATATAATGATAGAGGTGACTAAAAAAGTCTATATAGACACGTTCATCTTATTATGACACGGGAAAAAACTTTAAATTATTTCGTCTTTATTATATTTAATAAAAACTAAAAAAAAAAATTGTTTTTGTTTTCCAATAGACATTTACTTTAAGCATGTTCTAATCCATTAAACATCTCATCGAAGACTGACGATGGAGCAGCAGTGCTTAGATCTGCCTTGACCGTATAGTCGGTGTCATTAATGGTATAGAAGATGTTAAAGTAACGTCCATCATGTAGTCGCAGTGCATAGTAGCCCTGCCTGATGGAGTTGACTGTCTGACCCGACGTTGAATGCTTCTTGCTGCTGTGCTCATAGATGATCAGTCCATTGCTCAGCTGCAGGCGCTGCTCCTGACTGCCGTCGTCATTGAGGCGCACATTTTGCTTGACTATGTGCAGCTCATGCTGATGCCTTGTGTTTGGCGGCTTGAGTGGCAATAAGGGCTCACAGCGACAGTTTAGCCGCTGGCCCAATGGACAGGAGGAAGGGGTGTGGCTAGGCGTTGCTGCTTGTTGGCCAAAATTACCCAAGTTCAGACCACCCAGCGTTCCAAAGCCGCCGAGACCAGTAATTAAAGCTGGTAAGCCAGAAAGGAAACCGCCGTTTTGTTGACCATTCTGCAAACCTGGCAGATTGCCCACCAGTGTGCCAATAATGGGCAGATTGGGCAAAAAGCCGGGCGGCTGGCTAGAGCTTTGCGCGTTAGCATTGCTGGCTACTGGCGTGACCACCGTGATGGGCTGCAATGTCTGCATGGGCGGATTACTGCCATCATAGAATATGGGAAAATGTCCTTGCTATGGAAGTGAAGAGAGGAGTAGCTGCTGTATTAAACAAACTCAAGACACTATCAAAGATATAACTACCAGTTGACGTTTATCACGTCGCTCCGACACATTCAACGTTTTGGGCTTAGCTTGAACCACCTCGTCGGCTGAAGCCATCTTGGTCTCCTTTGTGGGCTGTGGAGTTGGCAGCTCTTTGGCCGCAACTAATGCGCTTAGCAGCAAAATAATTGAGCCCGAGAAAGTTTTCATGTTTGCTTTCAATCTTGGTCTTGGGTTCTGTGCTGCTGGTTTCCGCGCAGACACAGTCTTTTATACATCGAAAGGAGTCGTGTTTACTTTGGATGCAATAGTACTTAAAAGTTTTATTACCACAAATTTTATATGCAAATACGCCCAACATGTTTCGTTTCAAATTTTTATTGTTTGTGTTCTTCGGGCTGGGATTAGTCAGCTGGTCATCAGATCACCGGCTGACAGAACCTGTTGTGCTACGTAATTGGGTCAATTAATGTTGGCCGCAGTTGAAAAAGCTTTAAGGCTGGATACATTTTAAAGGCAATTGGTTTAATGGCTATGCCCGTTAATGACAGTTGTGAAACTCAATGTATGTATATATCTTATGGTACTCCAAGTCCATCGACTTATATCGATAGCTTCTATTGTCTGGCTGTTCAGGTAGCGTTAAATCTTTTACAACAGTGGTTGGGCCGTGCATTTATTTTTTTTTGCATTCTGCGGAATTTTTTTTTGTACTTAATACGAATTTCGCCATTTTTCATTTAATTTTGTACAGAATATTTTAAACTAAGAAATTATTTAAAATTATGTAATTATTTATTCCCAATCAAAAATAATAATCGCTGCATACTAAACATGACTTGGTGTGTGTGTGTGTTTGGGATATGGCTAATTTAATTTATATAATATATGTAAGAGAAGGTTATGTAAACGTTTTATAAAATCAATACATGTATCTGATTTCGAATTTTCCAAGGATCACGAATATATAAGTTTTATTTAATTCAGCAGAATAGCTAAGTTCCTACAGCCGCTCAAAGCTGAGTAAATTTTAAACTATAAAAAAATTGAAATTTTTTGAATAAAAGTTAATGTATAAAGTTGTTTTGTAAAAAAACTACACAACCAATCTCTATTTTTTTTGGTTTCTATGAAAAGGTACATGAAATTTAAACATAAAAGAGAAAAAAAAATATTTCGTAACTTTTCTCCGAAATCCCACTGCAAAAATGATGCCGCAGGTATAAGAAGAAGAACACGGAGTAGATGTATCTACCAAATATGAATTTTTTGGCTTACATTTTTACTTGGCAATAAAATAAAGCCTACCTGCGACGTTTGAAAAAAATTAACATATTTAGATAGATTATTATTAACACTATTTTTAATATCTTTGAGTAGTTATAAAGATTTTTTTGATCGATTTTGATTAAATTTGAGAACTAAGTACAATGGCGTAGGATTACGTGGAGATCTCACCCGTCATTTGGAAGACCTGGACTACGTGGACGACATTTATCTCATCTCTCACAAACTTGGAAGCTGATTACGCGGAGACAATCTACTGCGAACTAGAATCTAGAAATTATTGCTTGTGACACAATCTCAACTGCAAGAACCTCAGAAATTATAACAAACAAAAAATTAAGGTACCTAGAGAAGTATGGAAGTAAAAACTGTTCCAAATTTATCTTTATTATTATCTCTATCGGCTAAAAGGGCCAAGCGCATTTCTTTAATTGCCAGCCTTATATTTATAATAAGGAAATTCTGAGTTGTAGAAAAAAATTTTAAAATCTAAAAAACTTTAATAAATATTAATTCAATTCTGCTTTACTAGCTTTATATATATATAAGTAATATGCAGATTCAGACAATACCCAAAAACCATAAAAAAAGAAGGCTTAACAAATAATAAAAGTATAATTAATATTAATATTGTTTAAATTAAAAAATAAGTACGTCGGTTTTAAGCAGTTATGAAAAATTTGATAAGTATACAACAATAACGAAAAAAAAACGTGTTTTTCGTTTTTATTTAATTGTGATTATACTACTAAATATTTCAAAGCCATTTTTTTTTACAAACTAGGTTGGCAACGGAATTCTTAACAAACACATTTTCTTAAAAAAAATTAAATGTTCCTATTTTTTATACCCTGTACTTAAAAGTACACAGGGTATACTAGAGTTGTGCCATGTATGTAACGGACAGTAGGAGGCGTGGCAGACCTCAAGTCCTTTATACCAAAATGCTTATCATAACCTCGGGTTATGATGGGTTTCCAGGCAACTTGTCCCAACGATCTTGGAAAGTAGGATGTATACAGACAATCCACCAATAAACCATAGATAAATAATAAAAGGAACTGCATCTCAACTCCCCGATTGTATCATGTTAATTTGTATTTAAAAATTCTATTGTATTTAAATATTTCCCCCTTTTTTTAAAAATACATTTATTATTATAATTATTAATACCCCACAATTTCGATCACTGTCAGATCAATTATTTTTCCACCCACCCTCGTAATTTAAGAAGCATAAAAAGCTAAGCCAAAATTGTTAATGTTGAATTGACGTGCATTACTGCCGAGAAAAATTTATTAAGAGATACGAAAACTGGCTAAAGGGAGTTACTCTCATCGAAAATTCCTCAGAAGAACCCCATACGTCTACGCACCGATACAAAGGAAGACCTAACAAATGTTTGGACGAGTTCTCAAATTTTACTCGAAAGCGGTTGCTGATGCAAGCCCTTTGCGACTTAAAAGAATAAAGGGAAGTATCCCCACACAGCCAAATTCTCTTCCTATGGAGTACAGCGCTTAAGAGGATTTGGCATTGTTTATGGAGTTGAATCTGTCCAAGGGAAAATATATTAAATTGCGGGATTTGCTAATTCGGCACAATGTCAATATTCTTCCTGGATACAACAAAATTCAAATGATGGAAACTCATCCCGCAAGTTCTTTGAAGAAAACAAAACTACGTCAGAAATAACTGGAGTGGATGAAGATATTATCAAAAGATTGGGTATTATTTTAAATATTCTGAACTGTAAGGAAAGAATTAACGGCAGCAAATTTGGTGAATATGCGACTAAGACTGCAGAGCTGCTAATGGAAAAATATCCAAGAAAGAAACTAGCTTCCACACTTCACAACATTTTGACACATGGCCAATCTATAATAGAATATCATTGCCTACCCATTGGGTAGATGTCAGAAGAAGCCCTGGAACCATAAATACTTGTAAAATATCGCGATTAAGGGAAAACAAGGACCTTTTAAATATGTTGGCATCTTCTTCAGATCCACTGGTTGCATTCCTTAAACATGTGAGATCCAACACAGAATTGCCAAGTAGCTATTCAAAAGAAATGCTAAGTCTTTTAGATATCTCCTCAAATGTAAATGTGGACGATTATTTTACAAAAAACTGCTGATATATGGACAAAAAATATATCATTAAAATGTTCTTCATAAATATGGCAAATATTGCACAGGCAACAAAATCCTTTAACAACATATTGCTCAGTTCTCAGATATCGTATCATCACACATGAGTACTTATTTTAAAGCCTGAACATATTCCTTTTTTTGGCTTTGAAAATATGTAAAAAATATGTACATATTGTTCAAGAGTGAATATTGCACAGGCAACATAATCGAACTTCAACAACATATTGCGCAACTCTCAGATATCGTATCACCATATATGAATACTTATTTTAAAGCCTAAAGATTTTTCTTTCAATTGAATTCATAAAAATATCTCAATTTGTTTAGAATATATGATTTTGCAACGGATTCTTCCGGCGCTTCCATGCCACTGTGCGTCGGCCATGTTAATTTGTTAAACGCAGCGAGTCGCAATGTGTGATTGTAGTCTATGAAGAAACTCACTCTAAACTGAAACTTACTAACTGACGAATGCGTGTTTGCAGCCTCATCACTCACTATTCGACATTTCACTCAATTTCCCGCTTTCTGCATCCATCTCATCGTACCAAGCTCACACAATCAAAAACACACATAAACTCCCACTTTGTGTCTTCAAATGGCAGTTTTACAGGCTCACTCTTTTTTTTCTCATACAGTACCCCATACTTTTCCGCGCAAACTCACCCATTTGGCTATCGCTCTGTCATACCACAGTTCACGGGTTCTCGTCGCCTCTCTGAGATGCTATGCACCTGCAGTGCCAATTTCTCTCTAGATCCATGTTCAACGCACACACATTGCAACCCATCACCGGCATTCTTAGCATAGTCAGCATTATCAACTATATTATGTTTTGCTTTTGCTCTTGCCTCACTATAGTTAACATGATTTTTGTCTTTTATTGGTAACATACCAAGTAGTCTTGTCTTTAATGGGCTAAATTTTGTTGCCCGATTAGTTATACAATTTATAGCTAATTCCACCTCCATTCACTTGTCTCTACTGCCGTTAACATGCTTTTCGTTGAACTCATGACACGCTTGACCTGTCCATTTGCTCAACTTAAGCCTGTCGCATCTTTAAATGCAAATCCATTTTGTTTGCAGAGCTAAATGCTCGGAAATTATTACTAGCAAAACTTCTACATTGATTCGCAATAATTCGACTGGGTACTCCTAAGAGTGATATGCTGGACTTCTCACAACATTAATGCAATTTCTGTACCCAATTAAGTGTGATACAGATAAACAAATTTTGTGAACGCATCTAACTGAACTATAATGTATTCCTTCAGATCATTCTTACCATCCAACTTGCCACTAATGTCTATGTGTACAGTCTGCCTCGGTATTTCAAGTTTGGGTTTGGATGCATTTCCATCTGTACTTTGCCTGATAATGGTTTGGATAATTTACAGGTCATACAGTTTTCTATAAACCTTCTCCCATACTTGGACATGTTTTGTCTAAAGTTTTTGCCATTCGAGATGCATTATAGGTTAATGTACATGATTAATAACGAACAATCTAAGCCAGTGGTGGGCAAAATATGTTATACAAACATTTGAATGTTTCTAAAGAAATTCAAATATAATTATGTTATCGGTTTATATGTTTTTCCATAAATATACACCATTCTTTGCCCCACGTCGTTTTTGGTTATTATATGGTCTCTCTACTCTAAACCAATAGTCACACATTGCGTCGATTTATCATAAAATGATCAAAAAGTGATTTCAAATTGAAATAGAATATTTTTATGTCATCCTTACACTTAATTTTCTTATAATAGACTAGTGTCGTATAGTTATGAAGGACAAAAATTGCATCAAAAGTGGCATATTTAAAAGGAAGTTTTGCTGGATCGTGCTTATGAACCGTAATATTTACACTTAAAAATAAAATTTGCGTCTTTCCTATAGTTATGAAACGCACTGTAGTTAATTAAATAAGAGCTGTGCATCGTTTTTGTGCTGTTTGTAGGCGTGGTTGTGATTGGTAATAGTTTAGCAATTTATGTTCGAAATAAAAATTTCAGTAGCGCAACATAAGGAGGAAAAGGCCACAACAGCATATGGAAATTTAAAAAAATTATTAAAAGATTTTAATAAATAAAGTAATATATATTGAATCTAGCTTTTTTTAAATAGCTGCATTAAATATACAAAATCCAACTTCAGCATTTGAATTATGGTTTTCATCAGTGTGTGAATTTTATATTAAAATTTGCTGCTTTGATATTAAAACCTTTGCTGGACTGTATGATAGCCTTGAAGCGATTGAGAGGATCTTCGCCTTTTCTTAGTGCAGCTGCTTTTTTTTTAAGGCATCAATGGCAAACAATCCCGAAATAATTATTATGAAGACCAAATCAACACGCTTTGAATAATTAATGAACTTATTGTTGCTAATTCTTGTCCTGCTAGTTATTTAGGACGTCGCAAGTGCAGCTTTCACCGGATCGCAGCAATTTGAAAATGTCGAAAAATTCTGTTACCTAGGATATATGATCACGGCGAATGGCGGAAGTGAGCTTGATGTTGAATGTAGAGTTAACAAAGCTAAGGATTCTATCTATGATTGCACAACCTGAAATGTTACCTCAGCAATAACAAAACGACTCCAAGTGACAGCGTTGTAAAACTGGCGTCGCGATGAAATCTTTTCCATCAAACAGATCACAGCATTGGTAGGCCACAGAGGCCGAAATGAAATCTTTTAATCTATTCTGGAGTGAACTCAAACTTCTTGCACAAAATCGGGTCCGCTGGCGAAGAGATGTTGTTGCTATATGTATATATATCGTTCTTGAGCTTAAGAATACCCTACACGAAAAATGCAGCGGAGTCAAGGCGCCAACAACATATGAGAGAGATAACCTAAACCATGGCGTCCAATATCTCCGTCATTTATCATTAGAAAATAATTATTTTCACCGAACTGTATCCGGATCGGAGAACTCTATATTGAACTTTTATGTAACACTGAATCGGTGTGGCTGTAACTTTGTTATTTAACAATTCGAAAATTTGCGAGCCGTTCGTTCAATGTATTCAGTATCGCTTGAATAAAGCTAATCGCTTTGCTGAATATCGTTAATCATTTATTCATTAGAAGACTTCCATTTCATTTATTGTTTTATTTCGTTTCGGAATGTTTTATGCATTCAAACATACCTCTATCTACCTGTGTGTTCGTGTCTCTCAATTTAAAAGTTTATATCATATAGTTTATGGTTTAGTTTAATCCAAGTAGCTGCTTGAACTGGATCAAGTAAAACACATTTTATAAGAAAATTTTTTTTTTTTTTTTTTTTTATAAATGCTTTAAATTAAGATATTATTGCGTAAATACTAAAATACGTAGAACGATTACATTCAGGACATTGAACTCAATAAAAAGCGCCTAAACTCATGAAATCAAATTAAATCCAATTATGCACAGTGAGTAGGAAAAAAATCCTGGAGCACCGAACATTGGCTGCCCAGCAACTGTAACCAATTAGCCTAATCACATGATTAAAGCTCAAGTCAAGAAGCAAATTATATAAGGCAAATATTCATGTAGAGAGCCACAATCTGGAGTCGAGACCCATTGCCGTATTGTTGCGTCAAAGCCGCAGCTTCCTAGTTGCCCCACAGTTTGTGGTTGTTGTTGGTTTTTAAATGTTTTTGTTCAAACTGTGCAACAGCCAATCTTGGTTGGGATGATTTGGCTCTTATTCTAAAAAATCTAAACTATTTATTCGGACTCGTTTTGAAAACGAATGTTTTTTTGCAAGAGAAATGAAGACGAATCTGCAAAAAAAGTTTAAAAAATCAACAATTTTATATTGGAATAATTTTTTAAATATACTTTGATATCCTTAGATTATATTTATGAAAACTCCAAATAAGATATTTATTGACAATTATTTGAAATTATCTTTTTCTTACTCAGGCCAAAAAAATGGCATGCACAATCCAAAATAATTTTTCTTATATCTGGGTACCGATTGGTGTTGTTTTCAATTTCAATATTTATTGTTGCTACAATAATATTAATGCATAATTTTACTAAGAAGATACAATAATAAAAAAAGAACTAGCAGTATATTAATGACAATTAAATGTAAACAACACAAAATTTAAAAAAATTTGCAGAGATTTTGTATCAAACTTAAATAATTACACGAAAGTAAAAAGCGAAATTATCGAGAAATAAATCGATTACTGGAGCACCGAAAATCGGTTTATAATTTTCGTGAGCACGGGTTATCATTTTCATAATTTTTCAAACACGTAAACTGTGTTTTTTTTTGGAGGTTCACAACTTTGACTTTTTGTTGAGTTCGGTTTGACATTTTATTATGGATAGACTTACACCAGGGCATAGGATCTGTAGCAAAGCAATGAGAATTAAATAATAAAAATAGATTCAGTGTTTTGTTCAGTGATGATCTCCTAATTTGATCCAAACTGCTTAGGGAAATCGCTTCAGATTTAAAAACAAAAACAATCCTACAAAATGTCGGAGTTATTTACACAATCAGACGTCACTAAACTACAACAAAAGAACTTCAAACAGTGTTTGCTCTCAGAACTCAAAATCATTCCCACTGCATTTCCAGTTAGAATCGCCTGAACTCTAACAAATTGCCCCAAACTTGTTGAACAGTGTACTATTAGTATTTTACACTACACAAAATAGTAAGTCTAGTTGAGTACTTAAGCTTCGTCATGCTGTTTGGCACTCAGTTAGAGGGCGGGGAAGTGTATTTTCCGTGCTTTGTTCACGACTGGTCCAGCTTCGAGGTCCTACTTATAGCGATTAGAAAGGAAGTGAGACTTCGACTTACACTGTGTCTATAGAGGCGTGGCCTTACGCATGGGCGTGGGCGTGGAAGTAGGTAGAGGATGTCAAAGTGGTTCTGACTGGACAAAGTTAAAGTTTTGTTGCTGTTTGTTTGACAGTTGTGACTTTGTTGTTGTTGTTTTTGCAGTTGTTGGTATTGACTCATAAATCAAATAAGTTTTGACAAATTTCACATTAAAGACCTATTCTGTATGTATACTTAGTTTCCGTTTGGAAATTCCAAAAATAAATAATATAAAAATTATCTTGCATATTTTGCGGTTGTTGTGAAGAGCAACAGGCTTTGAAAATTTGTTAGCTTGCTCTGGAATGTCCAAGGAGCAACTATTGAAATTGAAAGACTTTCATGTAAACAAAGCTAAAATAAAAAAACAAAAAGTAAAACAGTGGAGACGGTGCCCGACGTTTGGATGCTCTGTACCCATTTTCACAAGATAATGCAGATTTGAAAATGTTTAAGGCTGTAAAGGAAACGAGAGTTTGTTTTGGTAAAATGTAAATGCAGACTCACATGCACATGTATATTAATACGCTTCCCGAGACTGTTTTTGTGTAAGCAACCAATGTTCTTCCTTGAACTTTGACTTTTCAGTTATTATAAATAGTATGTTGTTTTTAAGAAGAAATTCAAGGTGGCGTTGTATATACAGATTTTGGTGGCTCTGATTGTTTGCATCAAAAAGAGCGTTCAGTGGACTTGGCTCAAATGCTTTCTGTTGTGGCACCCAGAATTATTAGTCTGCCTCATTTTACCAGAGCTGGGAATGCAGAAATCTACAGAACCCTTAAAATAAAATAAGATGCATTTTTAAAGCAGAGCTTAAGTTGTAATATGAGCTTTAAATTGTGCCAAAAATACTTTCCAGCATAAAATATCTTTTATGGCATGTGCCATGGTAACAACAACAACAACGGCAACAACACTAACAATGTCAACAGCTGCTGCAGCATCTGGGCCAAAGAAGCAATGCCTTGGCAAAAGCCAGAAAAGTGCGCTGGATGCTGCTGCTGCACCCGCTGTGTCATCAGCAGCAGCCGCAGCAGTGGCGCCTTATGACCAACTTTAATGGCCAAAATTCGCTTGGCCCAGAACTGTGCAGATTTTGTACTGCTATTGCTACAGGCAAATAAAACGCGGGCTTCCTGCAACAACAACAACAACGACAACAACAAAGAAAGCGTCAAGGACAATAACAAAAACCTCGTCGACGAAGAAAGACGACAATGCCGGAGCTGTCCTACAGCTTATATCTTATTATAAGTGATGTTCAAATGACTAAAAGAATGGGAGCCGCGGGACCGGAGCAATATTACAGCCATAAGCATGCCGAAGAGCTCAGAGCGCAAATAATGCGTGAAGCCCGAGAGGAGCAAGCTCATGACGGTCAGCTGAGACTTGGCTCTCAATGGGTGTCAGCTGCTGTAGCTGCATCGAATATAGCCGACGTCATCAGTACACTACGGCTATGCCAATAGAATCTGGAATTCGTTACTTTTTCTAATGCCTATGCCCATATGAGAGAGCGTGGCTATCAACAGAGAATGCCAAAGAAAAACTTTTCTATATTCGAACAAAACTTACGTCCTAACCGAGAAGGCGCATTTTATATGAATTAGTACACGTTATTGGGTTTAGTTTAAATGTTGTATATTTGAATATGTGTGGTGTTTAATATACGTATTTATGTAGTGTAGTGTATTCATACGCGGATTAGTCGTTATGAAATCCACTTGATCGTGGATTAACTATCTTGATCTTGGCAGTATGCGATGTAAGCGGAGGGTGATTTGGATTGATTTAACATGACATATAAATTTGAGAGCCGCAGGCAAGCTGGCGTGACATGATGGAAAAAATTTTTGAAGATGTCGCAAACAATCGGATCGGGTTCACATTATCTATGGTAGCTATGTGAAATAGTAGACCAGTTTTAATCAAACTTTACATATGTATAAAGACTTACCGTAAATTAGAGGCACATAAATTTGGTAACATGCAAATGTTAATTTACAGAACAGATGCGGGCAAAAAGTAAGAAAAACTTTTTTTTTTGTGAATATCGTAACTATGTTAAACTTATGTGAGTTAAATATAATGCGAGTCTTTACGTTTGTGTGAAGTTTGATCCAAATTGGTCCACTATTTCATACAGCTACCATACAAAAAGTGAAACCGCTCTATTTTGAGAGAGACACGAATAACGGAACTGCGCTTTGCGTGACCTTCTTATTGTGGGATCATGCGGGCGTTACATCGATTATAGGGAACTTCCAACTTTTCAATACCATTTATATACCCTGTACTTAAAAGTACAAAGGGTATACTAGGTATGTCCGTCCGTTCGAATGAACGCCTAGATCTCGGAGACTAGAAGAGCTAGAAACACCAAACTTTACCAGCTGGTGCGCATATTTCCTCTGAGGATGAAGTTTGTTGAATCATGTCAATATCTTCACCCGTTCCCCCCCAGTAGATTTTCGAGGTCTTTGGGCACACCGTTTAATATTTTTATCTGAAATTAACTTATCAGAGTAATGCCTAAATGACTAAATCTACATCGAAATTTGATCGATGCGGACCCTCCACCCCCCGCAATCGATTTACCGTGTTTCCTCCCACACCCTTCAACATATCAACTTAAAGCTTACCCCATATAGTTTAAATAACTTCTATGACGTAACTTTTGAGTTTCATCACAATCGGTAAAAATTTATGGAACTTATGGGTATAAATATCGAATTTCACCAAAAAAAGTATTCCAATTGGAAAGTTCTTAGTAGGAATATGCAGAAAAAATTTTTTCGAGAGAAAAAGTACAGGTCATTCCACTGTCGGGCACTGCCTCGACTGTAACACACTTTTATAATACGATTTCTCATTAGCCTCAAAAGGCGATTTCTGTTGAGGCCTGATAACAGGAAAAACTCGCTAGGGGCCACAGCTGGAGAATACGGTAGATGCGGATGCTATTCGAAGCCAAATTCATGCAAATTTGCTATCGTTTTTATTGATTTGTGATAAGGCGTTTTTGGTCGATTGTGAGCCTTCGCGGCAACCACTTGGCACAGAGCTTTGGCATGTCCAAATATTCATAAACGATGTGTCCAACACAATCCTTTGATATCTTTAGAGTACAGCTAACTCGATCAACTTCACTTTACGATTACCCAAAATTATTTTGTGGACTTTTTGATGTTTTCTTCCGCTTTTACGCGTCCACTACGTGCATCGTCTTCGGTGCTTAAGTCGCCACGCTTGAATTTTGTAAACCCTTTCTCAACCGTTGATTTTATTGGTACAGAGTCCGAATAATATTTATCAAGCCAATCCTTGGCTTCAACAGTATTTTTTTTCGCCAAAAAGCAATGTTTAATAAACACTCGATATTCTTTATTATCCATGTTTTTTAAAATAACAAAAGTAGCTTCACTCAGAATAGTGTTTTTTCTGAATCAATAGTTCGACAGCTGTCAAATTTACACACGAATTTTTAGAAGGATTGTACTAACTAAAACTCATATGGATTTAATTCTAGTAACTTCAGCCAACGAACTTGTCAGGCCACCAGTTGCTTAAGTGGTTCGAAACCAAATAAATTGAACTATCTCTTTTCAAGTCAATTTTTTTAAATATTGAAGTAAAATATTAATATAAGTTTCTATCGTTTTAAAATGGTTTCACGTTTACGATTTTTATACCATCACCTATTCGGTCGATACAATCTCTACACTCCCAAGCAAGCTTGGGTTTCTAATTCAGCTCTTTCAAAAAGTCAAATTATTATAAGTTCAAAAGATAAGTGTGCTTTGAGCTCTGCTGTAATTTTAAAATTAAAAATTATAAACTATTCGAAAGTAAAAAAAATTATCTGGCATCACGCACCTTAGAAAGCGTATTTATTTGGCATCTCATAGCTTCAAAAGAGTAATTATCTCACAGCTCGAAGTCAAAATGGGTGTCAAAGGAAATATTACATCTAAAATAAATATGCAGCCGCAATTTGTAGTTCCTCCGAACAAAGATGTTCACCGTAAACCAAATGACAATGAAGGCAAATCGCAGAACACCTCCTCAAATGGTGCAAGTACATCTTCTCCTACATCTCCAAATGAACAATGCAAAGCTGAACGTTGAAGCCTCAAATCCGCAGTTATACGATGGTGATTTTATAGACCTAACCGAAGATTCTGAAGATGAACAGAATCAAAGCTGTAAATAATTGGAATATAACTTTTGCGAGCACCTAAACATATCACACTTTCCAATAACAAAATCATTTGTCGAGTCGGTTTAATACAAAGAAATAAAATGCCGGTAATCAAAACAAAAACCTATTAGTTTTTGAAGCTCTATTAACTTTCCAGCGGAGCAGACAATCATGAAATGACATGGACAAAATTGGAAGAATTTCTTTTCTACTTGAATTTTGTTGCCAAGATGATCAAACTTGGTGACTTATTTCTCCTTAAGGATTCAAGGCTTCAATGGCTTCTGCCTGAGGTAAAGAAAGCTAGAATTTATGAATCTTTTATGGTTATGAAAGCTTGGGTTACTGTAGAGAGAAATATACTGTGGGGTAAGGTGGGTCAAACATGACATTACACTGTTTATTAATATTGTCAACGTATTTCTTATTCTTTAAGTCGTACCTCAACTGTAGAAAATTTTATGTCCAATATGCTGATGAGCACTCGGAACTGTACTCAATAAACGCCGGAGTTCCTCAAGGTAGTGTACTTGGGCCAGTGCTATACACAATTTTTACTGCGGACCTTCCTACAAATGACAATGTTGACGTTGCAACCTATGCGGATGACACAGCAATTATTTCAAACAGCGCAATTTCGGCAATGGCGTCCCAAAATTTACAAGAGAAACTCGGTCTTATTGAAACATGGCTGAAAAAATAGAGAATTTTAGTAAACACGCAAAAATCAGTCCAAATTACGTTCACACTGAAACGAGGAAAATGCCCTCTTGTGACGTTAAATGGTATGTCCATACCGGATGAAGAATCTGTCAAATACCTTGGAGTGCATTTGGATCGGCGACTCACGTGGAATAAGCATATAAAATCAAAGCATATGCAGCTTAAAATTAAAACCAAAAGAATGTATTGGCTTCTAGGTCCGCGATCGCAGCTTAGTTTGGAGAATAAAATTCGGCTTACAAAGCAGTACCAAGCCGGCCTGGACGTATGCAATGCAGCTCTGGGGGACGGCGAGCAATTCAAATATCGAAATCCTGCAAAGATATCAATCTATAACTCTAAGAAACATTGCAGGCGCTCCTTGGTACGTAACCAACAAAGAAATTCACAAAGATTTGAATGTTCCTTTTGTCAAAGATGAAATAAGCAAATCATCGATATTTGGAGAGACTGTCAAACCATGGAAATTCGTTGGCTCTTAACTTACTGGACAATAGCTTGGATGTTAGACGTCTGAAAAGATTTCACATTCTGGATCTTCCAGATAGATTTGCATAATAATGTAATAATCTTTAGCAAATAGTTTTGTTGTATACTCTATTGAATGGACTCATTGGATCACATTCCAGTCCTGTCATTTGTTTGATTTTACTTATAAAATTTGCTGATTGTCTCATATGACAGATTGCAAATAAAATAAAAAAAAAATGTATGTACAAGGTAGTCAAAAGTATTTACACATCGAGCTTTTTTGGCACATTCAACTGAACGAACTTTTTTTCTTGTTGTTGTTGTTGCAGGCCAACAAAATGTTATGTTGTTGTAAAGCTTGATCTTTTCTTAAGCGATTGTAGTCAATTTCATATAGATAACGGTACATAGGACAGAGAACAAAGCAAGTGAGCTGATGCTTATCAGTTGTCAAAAGTATTTACACACGTTTTCTTTGTGTCAAAAGTATTTACACACAACTCAATTTTATTTATTCAAGATTAATATTCAATGGAAACAAAAGATTTTCTTATTGTTATTAAAAAAACAAAGCTAATATTTATAGTTATACCACCTTTGGCATCAATGACAGCTTGCAGCCTGTCGGGTATTGATCTTACCAAAGTTTGTGCAAATTCTATGGTCAATTTGGACCAAATGTCCTTAATCTCAGCAATGGCGCCTTCGCGTTTTCGATATTTATCAATGGTCCTCTTGTTTTTAACAATAGCCCAAACGATTTCAATGATATTTAGATCAGGGCTTTGTGCGGGCCAGGGAAGAACCGCCTGACTTAGATCTTTCAAAAATTGGGTTGGTACCTTACCCTTATGGCATGGAGCATTGTCGTGCTGTAGAATCCAGTCATACGTTGAAAAAAGTCTGTTTCCTGATGTGAAAGCATGATCGTTTAGTATATCGAGGTATCCGTTTTGGTTTAATGTCCCTTCTATTGGAACCAAGTCTCCGAATCCATAGTAGGAAAGGCATCCCCAGAACATCACACTGCCACCACCAAACCTATTGATTGGCTGGGTTGCCAAATACTTTTGATTTTTTTTTAAATGCATAAAATGCTTGCTGTATGACCCCTGGAACTGAAATGCAGCCTCATCTGTCCATAAAACATTGAACCAAAAGTCGAGAGGCTTCTTGCTGTACTCCAACGCAAATGCAAGACATTTTGACTAGTTAGTTGGTGTGATGTCAATCACTTTACGGACAACATAGGTATTAATATCAGCTTCCTTTAGCCTGCGACGTAGTGTAGCTTCACTAATTTGTCTGCCAATTATGTTTTTTGACTCTGCGGCAATTTTAACGGGACTTGCAGTTGGATTGTTCACTACAACGTTTAGTAT
Source organism: Chymomyza amoena (assembly GCA_037043745.1). Classification (NCBI taxonomy): domain Eukaryota; kingdom Metazoa; phylum Arthropoda; class Insecta; order Diptera; family Drosophilidae; genus Chymomyza; species Chymomyza amoena. The sequence continues at coordinate 50,475 of JBAMAX010001538.1, forward strand.
GTGCCTGTGTTGTTTTTGATTCAACACAGGTTTTCGGCCTGTTCTTTTTAAATTTTTCGAACTTCCAACTGTATCCTTCTTTTTTACTAAATTGTACACCGTTTTCCGGGAGATTTGATACAACTCAGCTAATTCGACTGCAGAGGTACCGGCTTTAAATTTAACAACAATTTCAGCCCGTAGCTCAACGGTTAATTCCTTTGTTTTTGGCATTTTTGTAACACTTTGTAATAATTTAATGATTAAATTAAATTATTTGTAAATTAATTTAGATAGCTATAAAACTACAACCTGTATTTGTCACTGCAAACCCAATACTAATGACGAACTTGCATTGTGTAAATACTTTTGACACAAAGAAAACGTGTGTAAATACTTTTGACAACTGATAAGCATCAGTTCACTTGCTTTGTTCTCTGTCCTATGTACCGTTATCTATATGAAATTGACTACAATCGCTTAAGAAAAGATCAAGCTTTACAACAACATAACATTTTGTTGGCCTGCAACAACAACAACAAGAAAAAAAAGTTCGTTCAGTTGAATGTGCAAAAAAAGCTCGTTGTGTAAATACTTTTGACTACCTCTGTATCTAAAAAAAAAATTTTTTTTTAAAGACGCACAAAATTAAAATAATTTATTTGCAGTTTAAAAGAATATTCGTTGCTTATATGCAAATATATATATTTTTTTTTTAATTTTGTAGGTTAATAGTAGAAACTTGGGATTGTTCAACAAAGAATTTTCATTCAGGGGTGACACAGAAATCAATTTCTTTCAAAATGTCCCCAGAATTCCAACTCTAGATTCTGTCTGGTCTATATCTCTAGTTATTGTAAATCATTTAGTACCACTCTTATCCTTTAATTTAAGAGTTTAAGAGATCAATTACGAATTTTTTGTTTTCTCAAAATATATCCCCTCGACGTCATTATCATTTGAATTAAGCCTTTGAAACAATAAATTTCTCTTAGGGGTTTGTTTTTCTGACTTCATATTTGTTCTCAGCGACCCCAGACATCATTTTTTTCGCACACTGTATCTTGTATAACCACAAAAGTGGGAAAAACACCGTTTTTCGGGTACATAACCTCAAATATCTCAAATTCCTGAAGTGATGGACAAATTCTGATCCGGATTCGGATTCTACACAGCAAATTACTTCGGAAATGAACTTTAGCTATCCAACTATTGACATGTCAACGGTATTTATAGACGTGTGTAAGTTGAATTTTTTTTTTCACAAAACGTGGCTAATAATTTAACACTTAGTTTTAGTAGTTTCTTTTCCATGGCTAACAAAATGTTTTGCCTTTCACAATGCTTATAGGCGGTTGCGGACGTCTTTGAGGTACCCTGTAATATCGAAAAAGGGATCCAATCCGAAAACTTGGTTGCTCTAATTCCTACCATCTCTGAGATATAGGGTTATCATTATCGTTATCATTGTTATCGTTTTATCCAATAAATGCTTGTCGACTTGCTCTGGTCATATATAAGGCACCTTTGCGTCGTCTCCGCCCAGGATATAAAACCGTCCAGATGCGTGATTTTTCATATGCGTTCGTATTTTTGGTATTTGATTAAAGGAAAAAAATATTTTCAGAACAGCGAGCTAATGATATGAATGCAACTATAATTATTGATGTTTAGGTCAAATGGACTTAACGAAATCTTCTCTTGCCAAAGCTTGATCAATATGGACGGACCAATTAGTGTAGCGTGCAAATGATTCTAAAGACTCTCTCTTCTGGTCAAAAAAAGAAAAAAAAAAAATTGGCTTAACGAGTATTTTAAATATTGCATTGTTGTTCTTGTGAATTTTATTTTTGTTATGGCTTTATAACAGTAACAATAATGACATGTATCAGAGAAGAGCAGAGGATCAGAGAGAAATAGTGAGAAAAAGAGATGCACATTTTTTCGTTCCGTTTTCGGCCTTTTATTCAGCAGCATAAAAGATGCAAAGTAAGGCGTTGATTAAATTGCTGTCATCTGCTGACGTCGGCAGCGACGCTGGCAGCGCAGCTACCTGTTTCTTGTTGGTGGGGCGGTATAAATAAAAGGTGCATGATATTTTTGGCAGCACAACAACAACAACGACCACGCCGACAACGTCAACGCATACGACAACACGCAACGTTAGCAATTTGGTAAGCCAAGGGACAAATACGCACATTCAAAGCCGTATAAGGTAACCCAATCTAAGGAGACACTATCGAAATGGCATCCGTGTGGCTGGCACTAATTGCCCTGGCGGTCATGCTCCTCAGCATTGGCAACATTGGCAGTCTGGCAGTGCCTTTGGTAACTCCAGCTGTGCCACAAACATTAACCAGCACCGTAGTAGAAAGCAATGTGGATAGCGTCAACGACACCTCCGAGGGGCCCGTTGACACCGTAGACACCATAGACACCTCTGACATCAGCATCGGCATCAACACCGACATCAACAGCAACACGGATGCAAGTGTTGACATCGAAAGTACGACCGCAATGGTAAGGACTCTTAAGGAGCAGGGAAAAAAACCAGACTGCAAATTGACTTTCAATATGGGTCGCAATACGGCAACGGGTCAAGCGCATTTGGCTGGGCTGACAATGGGCTCGTTAGAGCAGTTACTGGCATTGCATGACAATGGAGTTTCAGATGCCATGCAGCGTTGCACTGTGCAGATGGTATGGGCTGTGTCTACGGATGGGACTACTACGACTAATAAGCCACGGCCTGTGCTCCAAACGGACAAGCCAAAGCACAATGGCTATGGCAACAGTCAGCCGGTCTATGAATTACAATTGGTTGTTTGGCCCACTGACATTGAGGATGTTCCTGAGCTTGATGTGGCCACAAAGCCAACAACTACGCCAACAACAACGCAACGGACTACAACTGCAGCAACACCTACAATGTTACCATTGTATGAGGATCAATTGGTCGTATTTCCGCAAATGGATTTTGAAGAGGAAAATCTTGATTATTTCTTTGTTGATGACTTGGCAGTGCCTGCTACCGTCAAGCCCACACCAAGACCAACTACAACAACGACGACTCCCTCGACTACACCATCAACAACCACAGCAACCAATTCGCTGGTTTATGTGGTGCAGGATTACCATGTTGTGCATCCAAATGGCACAACCGAGTACAAGTGTGTATAGCCAAGTGCAAATCAATATCAACGTCCCGCCTTTCCCACTCCCGCTCACCGCACGCTTTACATTTACAGATTAGTTCTGAGCAATGGTCTGGTCAACTATAAGAAGATGTATACCAAGCTGCTGGGTGAACAGGTTGTCAATGTGCAGGAAGGTTACGATTCAGTGCCCATACCTGGACGTGAGCACCAGTATCAAACACAATACTACATAGCCGATGAGCTGGGCTATAATGTTTACAAGAGTGAGTTGCTCCGCTTTTTGTATCGAGTGTTTTGGTAGTCATCTTGGGGTAAAAACAGTTGGTCATGATACAAACGCTGGGTTCTGGAAGACGTAAAATCTTTGAGGTTTAGTAGGAGTATTAGTTCTTGTTATCTTATCTCTGTAACAACTTATTATATGATTGTTACGGATTGTGATTCCGACACCGTTACGCTGATCCAAATTTCGCGATAACCTATGGGCATCAATACTATCCGCATGCCAGAATCTAGATCCAAAACAAATATATTATTTTCAAGTCTTGAATTTCGGTAAGCGAATGGAAATCGAGAAAGGCATCAGGTTATTTAGCTCCTTTTTCATGTATAGCAAATTCACAAAAGTATTTATATAGTACTTATGTCAGACTTCTAGATTGTTGCGCTGCCAATCATTGCCAATCTTTTATATTTAAAATATTTTTGTCTTCTTACAGTTGAGCACAACTATCGCGCGCCAGAGTTGCCAAACTATTTGCATTACAAAGCCAAAAATGTTGCCACAAAAGCGCCCAAAATGTAAGTTCCATAACAACAACAACCAATGCCAATGCTAACCGTGTCAGGAACTTAGCCGTCGTCAACGCTATCAGAAACTTGGAATTTTTCTGGCCCTCATCTTGGTCTTCGTTTTTCCGTTTTTTTTTTTATTTGGTTTGGTTGCTGCTTCTCTAAGATGATGGCAAATAAAATGTAACGCCTGCAAAATGATTTGCAAATTTTTTTTTTTTTTTCTGTGTTCCAATTGTTGTTTTTGTTATTGTTGCCTGGCTTCATGGCTGCTGCCAACTGAGACTGTGGATATGGATCTTTGTAGCTGTAGCTATAGTCCCAGCCCCAGTCTCAGGGTTCCTCCGACTGTCAATCGTACCAAAGCTGATTGCATTGGCGTTGTTTTTTACACTTTAATTTAAAAAAAGGGTTATATTAAGTTTGTGATGTAGCCGTAACCTAACATATTAATTGTGTGTATAAGTGTTGGAAAAAAATATTAAATTGCATAGTTGCTATTACTAGAGATTCCGAGATTCTGCTCCTGCAGAGTTTCAACTAGTTAGTATTAATAAGGGTAGCGCAGATGGTAGGTTGTCGTTGTCAAAACTTAAAGCTCTATTCGAGACACATATGTGATTCTCGTTCGATTAAAATCTATAGTTTTAATGCAATTATTATGTTATTAGATAACTTTTTCCAAAGGTGTTGGCGGTCGAACCCAAATGAGTTGCGTGTTTAATCCCCTTAAACTCCCTTGCTGTTCTAAGCCACTAACTTTGTTACCTTTTACAGGGTATCTCAAAGTCGGCTTTGCTCCACTTTAAGGTTAGCCTTATTTTCGTTGTTGTTGTATCGCATTTGGCTCAAAAGTCAATGCTGATGATGCCATTTAGATTCATATCAAAGTATTTCACTTTGGCCAATCTTTTGGCATTTTTACATATTTACATATTTTTTTACCCTGTACCGTATGGTACAAAGGGTATATTAAGTTTGTGCAAGCCGAAAATGTATGTAACATATAGAGGGAGACGTCGGAGACCCCCCAAAGTTAAAAATATGATCAGGGTGAATAGGAGAAGTCGATATACCCATGTCCGTCTGTCCGTCCGTCTGTCCGTTTGACCGCCTAGATCTCAGAGATGATAAGAGCTAGAGTAACCAAACATTCACATTAGATCCCATATTATTCCATAGGAGACAAGTTTATTTTATTTTTTTGATATCGGGGATAAATTATATAGCACCCATATGGGAGTTTGAGACGACCTCGAAAAAAAAGGTTTTAGATGAATAATTCGTTTCTTTATGAAGATATCGTAACCAAATTGGGTATTTAAAAGTTTTTTATAGTTCCCAAGTTCCCATCAAAATCGGTTTACTACATCATATAGCTCCCATAGGACCGATCGGCCACTATACTATACTATACTTCGTTTTTTAATAAAAATATCGTAACTAGATTTGGCGTTTGGAAATTTTTTAGAGCACTTAAGCAATGTGCCAAATTTGGACAAAATCGGATGACTATATCATGTAACTCCCAAGGGCCGATCTTCCAAAAAATCCGTTTTTGAACAAAATTCGATGTGTTTCGTATGTTTGTAAAGATATTTGAATTAAATTCGGCATTCAGATATTTTTTAAGGTATTTAAGCACTGTGTCAAATTTTATTGTAATCGGTTGACTATATCATATAGCTCCCATAGGAACGATCGGTCAAAAAAAAATGTTTACTTAAAAAGTCTTCTGTTTTTGGTTTTTTGTGAAGGAATCGGATTTTATTGCAAGCTAGTGGCACAGGGTATCCCAAAATCGTCCGCGCCAACTTTACGTACTCCATTTTTTTTTATTTACGTAATAATATTTGCCGCTATGCTCTTGTTTCTTTGTATTATAGTTTTGCAAGTATTTGTGGGTATCAATGTGTCGTGCGGGCTTGTAGTTGGTCCTTTGTTACCAAAAGCAGCGGAAATAATTCGTTTTGCTTGAATTGTGTATTATCTACGGGCTAATACTTTTCAAATTTGAAATGCATTGAAAATATTTTTTGTGTATTTGAAAGCATCCTCTTTGTATGCTTGATAACACATCAGCATATTGGTTTTTACAATCAAGACAATAATAATAATAAAAGCTCTTTTAGCATTATTTGCTAGATTACAATCATATTGAGGTAGGATTGCAGTGGACGGTGAGCATTTGTTATATAGATTGCAAACCATTCTGAGGAGTCGATAAAAAGAGCCGGACTACCTGTTGCCAAATTTGCAGGCCATCACAATACTGCTATTGTGAAAGCGTAAGAGTTAGAAGAAGGCTAAAAGATAATTAAGCAATCTTCATCTGTCTCGAGTAAAGTCATGAGAACATTTTTCAACCTGACATCTTGTACAAGTATTTCTATATTTACTCGGCTTTGGAAATGCTAAATTGAAGTTTTCGTACACTTAATTGAAATCATTCCAACTTGTACACGACATTTCTGAAGTTTACGGCACTGTCTTCTCGGAGAGAGAAAATCTTCCAAATTTGGGCAGTGTATTTCAGGCTGAGATATACGCAGTCTGGCAAGCGGCAAAACTGATACAAACTTTGGATGAAAGTCCGAGGCACGTGTCTATTTTTGTCGACAGCCAAGCCGCTCTGTCATCGCACAATGTAAAGAGTAAACTTATTTGTGACTTTGTAGCGGTGCTAAGCTACATCCAGTCACTCTGTGACACCTTAAAACGAGGGGGCGGACGAATGTGCAGAAAAGAATCTGCACTACCTATGGCCTCATCTGCTACGGATATAGCAAGACCTCCGCAAGATGTTGCTTCAGAGATTGTCAGAAGTTGTCAGATCCGAGGCAGAACGACAATGGGACACCGTGTCCGCCTGTCACATCTCCTGAGCACTCTAGCCAAGATAGAACCCAAAGAGAATTTGACGGGAGTTGTAACGGGGCTCTGTGCCATAGGCTTTTTGGCCCACAAAGATATCTGTCGCTGCTGCGGGGATGTGGAGGAGATAGCAAGCATTGTCCCGCACTTCGTAGGAAACGCACCTAGTATCTGAGAAACCCCTTCTTTGAAGACCTGGGGAGTCTGTCAAATCTGGCCGTAGCGGACCTGGTTCTTTTTAGCGAATCCTCGAAATGGTTCAGCCAACAGGATGTTCTCTCTTTTCTTGGCCCTGTGCCGTGCATACTACGTAACCTAACCTAACTTTTACACCAGTAACTCCTAGGCAACAAGGATAGTTTAGCTTATTCATTGGGTCTTATTTTACCAATAAATGCATCTTGTCCCTCTTTTGCTCCAGTAGAACCTCATGCTATTAATTATGTCACTTAATTTGTTGACCCGAAACTTGGCAAAAAATTGGGATAATAACTTCAAGGGATAAACAAATTTCAAAATATATTTCATTGGTGAGTTATAAGCCACGAATCGCTCCTACTAGGTTAGTGGTTTAGATATCGATATGACAAGCTTGACCTCGCATAATTTAATACTTAAATAAAAATGAAATACTTGAAACCAAAACCGAATTGAAAATTTGTGAAAAATGCATTAAAATATGTTTAATCTAAATTTTTTACATTTTTGAGAGCATCTGTACACATAACCTGGCAAGCAGTGCCTTCCAGATGTGTGTAAATGGAGTCCTTAATTTAATCACTCCATTTTTATCATATTTAAAATAAATTTACATCCACATATGTGTAAATACATACAAATTGGACTGCTTCCTTTTTATTTTCATTACAGCAAATGTTGATTCAGGAATTTGGGACTTTGTGGCTTTTTCTATTTAAAGCAGTTCTCTCCCTCTCTCAAAGCGAATAAAATATAATCGCACTGAATAATACAATTGAATAATAAAAGCAAGGTACAAAAAAAAAAAAAAACAAACACAAATAAATACTGGACAAATAGAAAACGACGCCACTCGGTAAGTCCAAATAAAATATAAGCTCAGCAGGCAGTCCACACACGTGTGGCACACAGACACCAGAAAGGATTATTATATTTGAATTATTTAAAGAGTTGTGCTTTAGACTTTCCGGACCTTAAAAAAAAAACAAAACCAAAAAAGTAATAGAAGCAAGATAAAAATATGGCGAACGTTTAAGTCGGGCGCTGTTGAATTTCTGATGCGACTTTCAGGCATTCATTACTTTATATCTTTATACCAACATATTTTTAGTTGGTATTTTGCAAATCTAGTCTCTACTTTTTAACAATATATTATATTACGAGGTGTGTTCAAAAAGTAAGGTCTACGTTTCAAATTTCGCGGGCAACGTATTTTCGATTATCGATTTTTTTGTTTTGTTGTCTTGGTACACTCTTCTCGAACATCTGTACCAAATTTCAAGTGAATTGCATTTTTTGTTTGGTTGTGGGAGGCGTAAAGGTTATAAGTGTTTTGCGTGCTCGGCGATTTTTTTTTGATCTTGGCTCTTCTGGCCGCTTCCATTGGGACGATTGGGCTTTGGTTTCGATATCATAACCATATACCCATGATTCGTCACCAGTTATGACCCTATTGAGTAAATCTGTGTCGACGTTGACGTCATTCAACAGCTATTAAGCGATGCTCATGGGACGGTTCTTTTGGTCAAAATTTAGCAATTTCGGAACAAACTTCGCTGACACACGTCTCATGCCCAAAACGTTAGAAAAAATTTCATGGCACGAATAAGATATACCGACGATTTTCCAAAACAATTTTCTTCACTGCTTGAACGTTTTCATCAGTTGTTGACGTGCTTGGGCGTCCAGAGCGAGGCTCGTCATTGGCATCTTCCCGGCCATCTTGGAAGAGTTTTTACCACTTGTAAACATTTTTTTTACTCAGAACAGTTTCACCGTATGCTACTGTCAACATTTCAAGTGTTACGGAGCACTTTATTTTATTTTTTACCCAAAAAAATCCGTTGATCCATATTTTTCGATAGTTTAGTTTGTATTCAGTTTCTTGATATTAGTTCGTCTAAGTACTATTTTGCGGAATTTAATTTGACGCAGATAACTCACTAGTGATGCAAATTTGATTAAAATCGATCAGGCACCTCGAGAGTTATAGCTAAAAATTGATATGCCAAAACTCTTTTTTCCTTGAGAAACCACTAACACTAACAGAAAGACATTAATATTTAGTGTATTTTATAAAGAAGCAGCAGGCACATGCAGACCACAGAAAAAAATAAGGAAATGCAAGATATTAAGGAGAGTATAGGGTATCTTATGGCCGGGGTGCACCAAATTATTATTTTTGAGTAAACTACAAATGTAATGGAAAACAATTTCGCTTTAGTACATACCATATGTTAAAAAATTAACCTTACAAAAAAAACAAAATTAAAATACCTTTAAGGGCTAGATGCAGACACGCAAACAAAACAAAACTTCATATAAAAAAAACGCTCACAAGCGTTTGGTCCCAAAATGTTCTGCGAGGTGGTATGTAGACCAGTTTTGAGCTCCCGAATAAGCTAGATTCTGGATAAAAATAGGCTAAATTACAGGTCCGTAGCCAGGTAAGCTACTCTGCCTCTTTACCTGGGCTTTAGGTTTCCCTGGGGCTGCTGGCTGGAAACCCGGCCAATCCTTAGCCCAATCTACTTATTTCTTACCCTCCGGTGTGACCTCTGGATTGGTAAGATTCTTTTGGAGAATTCTCCTGCCCGTCGCCTGTCTTGGTAAGACGGTTTTGTTGGTGGTGGCATCTTAGGAGTAGCCGTCTCTGAAGAGTTGGCAGCCAGCCCTACCTTGGACGAAGAAGCGAAACATTTTTGTACCATTTTTTCGTCCGAGGATGGGTTGGACTGCCTTCCCTCAGAATCTAGGGAATACGGTGGGTTTGCCGTCTTGCCCTTGCCGGCACAGTCCGGGATGGGAAGGACACCTTCTGGTTCCTTCCTCACCGCGCTTTGAGCTGCTCTTTTCGGGATGTTATTCCCTATCGTATTTTGGCGAGTTACGTTCTCAGGTTTTTGGTTGTTGTTATTTTTGTTGGATTTATTGGAATTCATAATTTTGGGACCCACGAGAAGTCGGAAAGGGGTGAGTCACCCGCGGCATAGCACGGGTACCGCGGGAAGCCATTTATTGAAACTGCAGGTTGGCAGGTATCCAGAGTTCGCAAAGTGATGACTGAGACCCCCTCAGCCATTCATCCCTCGGCTTTTGCTATTCCACCTTGGATTTGGGGTACTTTTAAAGAGTTTTCTTCTCTCGCCCGAACTACCATTCGTCAGCACCCATGGCAGAGGCATGACCTAACCATGGGCCTGCTTCCAGCCGCCCTCACGTGGAGAGTATAGTCGCACTTCCAGAAGTGTGTCACAATTACGGCGCGTACCCAAGTCTAGGTTTACACGTGATTCCTCTTGTGACACCAACTGGCTGACGGCCATTCGATTTTGATAAGCAACCACTAATTTTTTTCGTTTTTGAAAAATCATTACGAGCCATCAAAAAAAAGACTTTTAAAATTTTTTTTTTTAAATTTGAAATATAATTTTTGCAAAATTTTCATATGAACGGATAAATAACGACCAAACCGAAAATGTGACAAAAATATGCTGCAAATTTATTCAAATTTTTAGAGTTAAAGCCTAGTAGACAGCAGTTCATATAATAAAAAAACTGTCAAAATCCATAGCTGCAAGAATTTTACTCATTGGTACGCAGTTCCAGTGCTGCCTATTTTCGCGAAATTGACATCTACACGTCTCTAAAAAGTTTTCCCCACTCAACTTTGAGCATTATCAAAGAATATAGAACTAGAAAGAAAGCGCATCTGGCCCATTGTTGGTACGGGCGGGCGGCAGCAAAGGAAACGAAATGTTGGTTCTATTTTTAGAACACGCAGGCTTGGTTTGCCGAACAAGCAGACGACAGAAAACGAAGCGAAATGTTGTTTCTATATTTAGGACATGCAGACTCCGTTAATTTGCAAAGTTGTTTTCCTTCCCAAAAGTAAAAGAGACAAAATTAAACACAAACTCCGTGTTAATGTCGATGGGTCCGTGGTATGCGTGCCTGGATAGCGTGCAATTATTTTGACTTCAACTTCTGAGCTCGGAATTGTTAAGGTTTCAGGTTCTGAAAGATCGATGTAAAAATCTAAAATAAGGGAGAATAGTAAAGAATCAAAAATCGAAGCAACCTAAGAGAGGAAGAAAAATAAAAAACCTACATTTTCGTCCATTTTTGCAAGAAAGATGTCTCTTTTGAAGGTGCCGTCTAAGTGAAATGTTTTAAGAGGCGACTAAATGGGGATCGTCAGGAAATGGGTGCGCCGATGCTTTAAGTTGGACAAGAGAGCGTAAATGTTGGCCACATTCGACTGGAGAGTGGATGCTGACAGGAAGTCGTATTTATGCGGCGTCGGCGGATGATTGAAACACGGATGGCAGATGGGTGACCAGTCACGGGCATTTGATGCCAAAACTGGCGGGGTTCCCCAAATCCGAGTCTGTCGGGACTGAAAGGGGAGGGCAAACCGAGCCCCTAATTTCGGTACCACGGGTTGAGTATACGTCCAAGTGTACTCATTAAGGTCGGTCCCCTTGTGGGAGTGTCGTGGTGGCTGTGGTTGAAACCCAAATCGCGGGTAGAGTCAGCTTGGCTCGGCGTGGTGTTGCGATCTCAGCCGGGTGCTGCTAGCCATACAACAAAAGAGATGATAGATACATCTCGCCTCTCACCAAGGGGGATTTGCATGCCCGACAACAAGCTTTGAAATTGGTACCAAAGAAATATCAGTCTCGGCTGATTGCTCTGAGGGGCGTTAGTTGGTGCATTAACCCAGACTCATTGTGCGTTCCTTATTTTTCATGAATTTTTATGCTTTAATTAAAATATTAGATTTAAATCCGAACTCTTGGCAGATAACAACAAAATTTTATTAGCAGCTCGGTCCTGGGTAGAGTTGATGTTGATCTATAGAGTCATATACCTTTCGCAGTCTGTCGCTGACGTATTGCCGAAAGGTGGCGGGATTATAGAAAATGGCATTCTAATAGCACTATAACTTCTTAAAGCCTGGCCATAGATGAAGAGGGTGACCAAATTTTTAAAGACCTCAACATCCCACTTTAAATAAGAGGAGATAAAGGATACCCTCAAATAGCTCCGAAATCAAAAGTTATGAAGGCATAAATCATGCAAACGTGCGAGCTTTAGCAGCAAAAGTTCTCTGCAACAATTCCTTGCCCAACGAAAGATCGTCTGAATAAACATGATCCTCAAATCCGGTAAGCTGGAGTGCTACTCTGATTCCTACCACCTGACGAAAAGTATGGCTGAACCCAGTGACTTCTTTTCTGACTATCAATTTTGGTTAAGGGAAGGTACCAGCACTGTCGAAGAGATACACTGAGTGCCGAATCATATTTTAAGAGCGTTTAATTACAAGGAGTACTGTTTTTGATTATTTTTAGGTTATACTTAGATCGTAGTGCGCTATCGGATCGATTAAGTATTACGCCCTTTCAAAGTAGGACATTGGATCGATAGGATTACTTCTTGCGAATGATATCAAGAAACATATCATCACTACTTGTGTAGTGAGAATATCTGGTCCACTTTCTGATTAAGATTGTTAAAGGATGTCATATCTTTCAAACTGTGGGCTCACCTTTTTTGAGAATGGAATAAGAGGTTACAAATATCGATAATGCCCATCTCTAGCCATATTCTGCATAAATGCCGCATGCATATTCTTAAGCCACTTGACTGCCATCCAGACTTTATTTTGGCAGAGTAGGGCTATATTTATGACTTGAAAAAGTTCACTTGGGTGACGGCATCCCCACGATTTCTCTGTGTGAGCTAGCAATGATCTTTGGGTTCGAACTTTCTGTGGCTTAGGTTTGCTATGTTTGATGCACCTCCCTCTAATGTATCGCACGATAGGGTTCTATCTGCTTTCTTCTAACAGTGCGGCTAATCAGTTCGTATCGTTTTAAATAAGATCATATTTTTTGTTAAAATTCGATTTGTTTATTCAATGACCTTCTAACTTTTTAAAGTAGGCCTCAATCGCTGGCGATAACCTCTTTATCGGCGCAAAATTTTATTTCAACGAGCATTCTCTTAACGTCTGGAGAATGCGGTGGAAGTAGTTCGAAGTCTAATTCATATAATTTAGCCATCGTTTATATTGTTTGCGACAAGGTGTTTTTGGGCGAGATCTTGCATATCCAAATATTCCTTTTATCAATTTCTTCTAAATTTACAAAAGCTGTTTTATTCAAAATGCTATATCTAAAAGATGGCGTACGTTAAAGTCGGGGGGACAATAAATTTTGTTTAAAAAACTTTTTTTTACCGATTGGTTCTATGGGAGCTATATAATATAGTCAGGCGATTTTGATAAAATGTAGTACAATGCTTGAGACCTATGAAAAACCGACGGCCACAATTTGCACATACACCTAACTTTTTTTTCGAAATAAAAGATTGGACGGTATTCGAATATTTAACCTTTTTTTATTTTAAAGGTTACTATTCAAAATTGCAAGAACAATTTCTAGCATGTGTTACTACAACTGCCAATTTTGACAGCTAACAACTGCGTAAATTTGAAGAGTTATCAAACAAAAAATTTTCAAAATATGGAATTCTATTAGCTATCGTAAAAGTAAAAAACATCGGCTTAACTAAGAAGTTTCAAAATTGACTTTTCCAGCGCCAGCAACTGTAAAGCTGTGAAATTTATAGATGTATTTTTTGAAGGTTTCGTGCTTACCCTATCGCCTAACAATGATAAGGATTAAGTTCCTGTGGTGCCCTTAGATAGAAACGATACGAACATTTCAGCCGACCTGTTACAATGCACTAGATGCGTGCAGACTCAGATCACAATTTCAGGACTCCACTAGATGGAACATATTAAAATTGTTTTGTGAGTTTATTTTGCGTTAAAAGCACATAAAAACAAGTACAAAAAAAAACCGAAACGAGGGAGCAGATACATTTGAGCCGACATTTTTTGCGTGGTACTATGAAGTGCATGGAAAAAATTTAACCGCAAACAACTGTGGAAATATTTAAATTTTTAACGAAAATCCACCAAGAGCTTTGCGTGCTAGCAGAATGTCTGTTGGTCGTCTGGACATAAAAAAATGTTTCGAAATCCGCAAAGCAACGAGCAAATTTTTGTAGCTGAACATAAAGCTATTTGTTAATTCAATGAATTTATTTGCAGTGCTCGGCGAAAACGAAACCAATCTGGTCCGTTCACCCAACCACCCCCATGGGTGGGTTTCGCGAAGTTAGCCCTCTTTGGGGCAAAATATAACCAGCCATGGCCCGTGCCTGCGCCTGTGCCTATGTCTGTTGCGTCTGGAATCGCCCCTTTTTATTGGAAGCGTTGGCAGTTGGTTAAATCGTTGGTGCTATGTTTGAATGTGAATGCTATGCTGGAGGGGCAGTAGGATCGTTCATGAATCCGACGGATGCATCTGCATATGTTTTCCTCCTTTTGGTCAGTGTGTGCGTGAAAGTGTCGGTGCATGTCGGTGCGAGTGGTTTATGTGCATGTGTGTGAAATATACATTGATAAACACATTACAAGATATTTTGCATATTTTATGTGTATTGGCGAGGACCTGGTCAGTTCGAGCATTCAGTTAACACATTCTTATACTCAGGGGCGTAGCGAGAGCGTTCAATGTGGGGGGCGATTAGCCACAAAATGCCGACTCAATTCAACAAATTTCCGACTGCATGAATAGTAATGGGGTAAAAGTGATTAGTTAAGAATGATAACAAATTCACAAAAATCTTAATATATATTACAGTAGAATTTTATTGTAGCTAGAATAATATACAATATTGTATAAATAATGACATTGCTTAGTTACTAGTAATACAGGATATATTCACAACAAAGTATTACAGAAATAATTTAGCAGATAAGAGATCATAATACGATGTAAAGATAATTGATAAACTTATTTTTTAATGCTTTCTAGTGCTTAACATTTTTGTTAAATAATTAAAGTTATATTTTCACTTTGCGGTTTTTAAATACCGACCATTTTTCAACGACTTCGCGCAGGTTGATTTCGTCGTTATCTTTCGAAGAATAAAGTAACATCAACGCATTTAAGCGATCATCGCCCATTGATGATCTCAGATAATTAGGAATTAATTTTAATTTTTTAAATGAGCGTTCACAAGAAGCTGATGTAACTGGAGTGGTGAGAATGAAACAAACAAGTTTGTGCGCCAAAGGAATCACGTTTTGCAATCTAAGCACGCCTTTACAAATATCCCCAATATCCACCTCCCACACCCCCTCTCTCTAAGCTCCTGCTTATACTCTATACCCAACAAAATAAGGGCATTATGAATTTGTGCTTATCTCCAAATTCATTCAAAGTTTGGTTTGGTTATGAGGTGAGGGCTTATATAATTTAAATATTATATTTTTAAGTTTAATCAGCATTTTGTGAATTTTTCACTTTTATATAATCACATTTATATACACTGTACCTTTTGGTATAAAGGGTTTTGTTAAGTTTGTGCAAGCCGAAAATGTAAAAAAGTTAAGTATGAAGTGGTGGTGAGAGCAACATTCTTTCCAAATTAGACGCGTTAGTATGTCAGGGGAGACAAGCTCAGATATATAGCTCCCACATGGGTGTTTAACAGGAACTCGAAAAAAACCAAAGTTTTAAATTTCGTTGGTTGATAAAGATGCCAAATTTAAAATGTATTGGTCAACATAACTTTTTTGGTGCAAAACTCGTTGTTTTTGTTTATGAAAATATCGTAACTAAATGTGTAAACATATTTTTCTGGAGCTCCTAAGCAATATATCGAATTTGAATGCACTGTGGTTAAACAGGATATCCAAAAGTCGTCCATTCCCGAATTCAATGTACGCCATCTGTTTTAGTGTATGGTTTGCAGAGTTGCTGTGTCATTCAATTTATCTTATCTTCGTTTATTATTTATCATTTAAAGTATTTACAATACCACAAGCTTCAACATGTATAGGCAAAAAAAATGTTACGCAAAGAATATTGTTCGTCGCTTCGACTAACAAAATTGTACTAAGCGCACATCCTCACGCCACAAAAAGCTATTTGGGGTACAAAACATAAAAATCCTGATCGTTGTAAAAAACTCTTTCTTTTATTTACACAAGGCATCTGCCATACCACGTACAAACAAATAATTAAATTTTTTGAGAAAAGTGGCTGCAGGGTATCCGACGGTTGGCTCGACTAACGTACATTTGTGAGTGTGCATGATAAGTGTGTTTCTATATGCAAAAAGAGCGTCATGTAAAATCTTTATGCGTTATGATTAATTGCCGCTCAGCGGGAAAAGACAAACCGCTACTGGCATATATAAATTTTCCAACAATTTTATTTTCATTTTAAGCCCACACGTGGCCTCCTGTTACATTAAAATTACAACCGAACTATTTACGTAAATATTACATAACAGCATGGCAGTTAGCAATTACTACTTTTGCACTAGTTTAGCACTAGTACGTAGTAGGCCCATGACTGGCCTACAAGCGCAAGACCAATATGTAAATCATATAATTAAAAACTGCATAATTAACTCATATATAATATATTATACGTACTTACTATAGGTTATTACCAATCTTAATCATCTTAAAGCCAAAAGCATTTTAATCTTAATAAAGAATGTTTTGATTTATTCAGTTGTCATGGCCCACAGTATTGACAGTGTGATAAATTGTCATTGAAACTTTTAAAATATCACGGCGCGGAACTTTGGAATACCCTGTTCCTCAGCCACATTGCAAAGTAAAAAATAACGGACACACAAATCTTGGTATAATTTATTAAAAATAAATAAATACTTACAGAACTTTTTTTTTTTAATACATAATATTTCAGAAGCAGTAAATGCAAGAGGTGGTTTTAAGAACAGAAGAAGGACCAGCTGCGCAAAACAATCCAGGATTTGGTCATATGATGAACTTTTCACTTCAAAGTCTATATATCGGAGTTCGGAAAAAATTGTCAAACCATTTTTATAACTTTTGGTGAGGTGCGGACCCGAAAACTCCCCGTGGGTGCACAACTGTTAGTAAAGATACCCCTTCTTAAGGAGTGGTTACTGTATACCGCACTTATCTCTTCGTACTTTATGCCAAACTGTACACCGCTCAATCGAGGGGGTGTATACATTTGTATTCGTCTTATGACAGTATTGCCCTAAATTGAGTTCTATATACTAACAGTTCCGTACTAGCACGCCGTACTGTATGCTCGGCACTGTTAATGATATAGTATGTATATAATAAACTGCATACATTATGAATACTGGCCAAAACCAAATGGCTGGGTAATATAAGCTGCACATGCAATACGGTTTGGCATCTATTAATTAGCCAAATAGAGTGTCATGGTTGGACTGGGGGGAATCTCTGCGCACGGAAATAAAGTTATTGTATTTTTTACAGTCATTGGAATTGTCGGAATGTACTGTTGGCAAGTAATGGTGATAGTTTAAATCTATTTGGAATTACCCACCCTAAAATGGTAATTTATGGAATTTGTGAGAAATGTAAAAATTTAAATAAGCAATTTTTTAAATATGCGTAAAATTTGCAAAAAAAAAATTGTAGAATCCCTCGAACTTTTATTTATACTCAACAAAGCACTTACAGTGGTATTAAATCGGCGTTCACTGTGAATGTTTAAGCTAATCTTTTTTTCTAAAAAATAACTCACAGTTAAGGTCATATTTCAAGTAATTGTAAAATAAGGTTAAAAAAACTAATTTTGCCACTGATTCTTAGTAAGTTGTTTTACGTTCGACATAGTAGAAAACACAACTACGCGGTGGCGATTATCTACCATTTAAAAAATTGATTTATTTGATGGAAAGGCAGAGGTAAATTGGTACTCGTACTGATATATACTGTTGATTAACTAATGCTAACCTGAAATCGTGAGCCCTGCGTTACTTACCCCTAGAAAAGGGTTTTGTTACAGAACTCAAAGCAGAAATATTTGAAAATTTTTTTAACATTTCTAACGTTTTGCTGGCTGATTGGACAAAAGCTGTCATGATACTGTATAAGAAATAATGTTGATATCAAATATTCAGATGGTATAAGACTCGAGTAAGTATTTACTCGTTAAACCAACTTCTCGTACGACCCTAGAATTTTATGCTAAGTTTCTTTTCTGATCTCCAATAGATCAGCTCTATAGAGAAATAATATCAGCAAAATTGGCTCTGAGAAATGTTAAGCCCATAAACATGTCTTGGTTCAAACTGAATATTGTAGCCTGTCGATTTGGACATGACCCGACTTGTTGGACCCGGGGTCCTTAATGCTCTTTTTTTGTTGAATTCGTTGTTGTTGTTGAAAATTGGCGCGTTTATCTTGCATTATTTTGTGCGCATTCGTTTCACATTACTTTTTACTCTTGGAGCCGCTCCATAGTGGCTTTTATTTTTTGTATGCTCCTTTTTCCGGCTTTCATTTCTTTTTGTGTCTCCGGTTCCAGCTTTACGTGCACGGCACGCTTCTACTAATTTTATTCCTTAATAAAAACCAAGGCAACAAAAAGTCAACACAATGGCGTTTTTGGTCCGGCACATTGCCAGAGACACGTAGCAGTCACAATGCACTTTTCCCCGGGTCCGGCAATACGAGCTGGCCAGCCGAAAGCGAGTCACTCAGTGGGCTGCCCAGATGGCCGGCTGACGGGCATTGTTTGCCTTGGGTGCTATCAAAATAGCAAAGTTCATTAAAGTGATAATTACAAGAGCCGTAAAAAGGCAGTACGGAAAACGTGTTACAGCACATGAATGATAAGTAAATAAGAACCATAAGCCTGGGTCCTTACGACGAGTAGTTGAAATAATATGTTGATAATGGATTTCGACCCTGTTTTTATTTTTATTTGCATTTGTAACCATGCTTAATTTCCATTCCATACAAATACTGACTGCCATATAGGCATGCCAATTTTAAGTCTTTAATGTATCTGAATTTTTGGCTGAATTTTATAAGAATCGGCTAATTATATATTAGTAGATACACGCGGTTCTGTTTTGAAAATTCTGCACGTCATTAATTTTTTCTTTCTCTTTTTTAGAGAGACGTTAATTATGGAACTGCGTTTCGCACAACTTTTTAATTGCTTGATCATGATATTTTTCGGGCCTCTCATAAAGTGGTACAGATCAAACAAGATTTATAAAAAAAAACACTTTGTTATATTTTGAGAATTTTAATTTAAATAAAATCTACTTTATTTTAATCCATATCGGTTTATTTTTTGTGTTTCTTAGCTGTGGCGAGTTGATCCATCTCCTTAATGGCGTTTGTTAAAATTTGCATGTGTCCTGTGATATACTTCGCCTTTAACTTCGAAACGTCTTCCTTAAATTGCACTTGTAATTTTAGCTGTTTTATCTGCATCTTTTTTATGTCTTTATTATTCATCTCAAATGATTTCTGCAACGATTGGAGAGAATTCTGCTTGTTAGTACTAGAACCTTTAATCGTTTCTTCCGAATTAGCTTTAATATTTAGGTTGATAGCCATTGTTATAAGAAATATAAATTTAGATTTTGTCGTTTGGACTCGTTGCTTATTGAAAATATTTAAAAACAAATTTATTTCAAGCTTTCAACTAGCCGACTACGACCCAGGCAAAAAAAATTAAAACCAAATTTCTGAATTTAACCACATTCTTCCAAATGGTCTTCCATTTCCTATAGCTTCGCCTGTTACGAAAAATAACTGGCGATCGCCGTTTCCGAAATTCTTTACTGAAGGAAAAAATAAAATAAATAAATAAAACTACAATTTTTTTTGGTAGTTCCAGATGTGCACTCTAGAATTAAAATTGCCTTATTGCATTCACCCTTTTTAAATTTAGTATTAGACCTATGTCAATAAATATTATTATTTCTCTGACAGACGTTATTGCCAGACCCCCCGGTATTGGAATTAATAGATATTTCCCCGTGCAGGAAATTACACTATCAATACGCTACAGAAGATGGCCACGTTAGAAACTGTCAAATGTAATCAAATAAAGAGATAATAAAGTTTGTTAAAATATGAAACATATGTTATTTTGGTTTAGGTTGGTTTCGGCCAAATTAGAAAATATTAAAATTATTAAATATTTTTGCAGATTTTCGCTGATCAATGCACATTCAAAATAAAATACTGTTTTTTAATCATTTTTTCAATGTAATTAATATTTATAAAATGCGAAAAAACGCAAAACATTGTTTTCCTTACCAATTTTTTTTGCGTTAATATCGTCAGACTTTGGCCACTATCGTATTGCAAAATAATTTGGCTAATTTTCAAATATACATAAAACAAATTCGGTAATTAAAGTAAAAGGGGGAAGGGACTTTTTCCCCCGGGACCGGAGGGGCCCGGACTCGAGAGTCGTTTTAGCAAATCATCAATTGTCTGAAAAATCTTTTAAAATTTTTTTATGTTGATCTCTCTTTCATGAATCAAGAAAAATTTATAGATAGAGACTTCCCCCGGGGCCCGGATATTCTCTCTACGGCCCTGCTCCTTAGTAATGAAGAGACGTTCGCTTGAATACAGTTGGTCTTCACTCTTAAGTATATGACTCTCTTTTAAGTAAAGCAACCTGCTCAGTAATGAAGAGAGACGTCCTTTTGAGGAAAGTTGGTCTACACTTTTAGTGTAGTAGAGTGTTTTCACGAAAACACGGACATGAAGAGCCATTTTAAAAATAGTGTATTTTGACATTTATTATTCACAATATCACAGTTGACACATTGGATAGTTTAAAAGGAAAAAAACTACCATATTAAGAGAGGTATTTTAATGAAAGCAGAACAGAATATTGTAAATGCGCTTATAAGAAAAAAGCAGCTTATGTGAGTGATCACTTAGATGATATGTGAAACATTTAAATTTAGCGAATATGTATGATAATAGTTTTAAACATAATGAAGAAATCCTGTTGAATATTTTAAGCTTTTATTTCCTATTTTTCATAAAGTAGTTTTCAATCTACAATCGTACCCTGCTGGGATACTAGATTTCCCCCGGGGCCCGGATATTCTCTCTACGGCCCTGGTCATGTGTTTAAACAATATCCAAGCAACGGATGTTTCTGGAGTTTTTGTTTTTACCATATTAATCGAAAAATTCTTTTGTTTGTTTTTTGTTGAAGGTGTTGGAGTAGTTGAAAGGATACTCTTTTTCATAATGGTTTATCAGCAGATTTCTAATAAAAAGAGGGTGAAAATTATTATTCAGCCCCTATTTCATTAGTTCCGTTTTTGTGGCTTGGTTTTCAGTTATCTGAAAAGGTGATTCATTTGTGTATACATACATATATTTACATAATGTATATTATACATATATTTACGATTCGGGTTCCTGAGCTGAAAGTTAGTGAATGAAGCACGGCTTACTAATGGGGATCACTAACCTACATATACGGACATATTTATTCATTTTCTGAAGGAGACGTTTGTAGAATAGTATTTAAATAACCAATAAGGGAGACACATTTCTATCAATTTAGCTAGTTTGTCGAATGCAATTAAGAATAGTGTATCCAATTATGGCGAGTCCATTGTGTATGGGGACGACTTTTGATAGCTGTGAGCCTATTTTTACTATGTTTTTCCCATGTGACATAAGTTAATTAATTATTTAATAATTCTTGGACCAACATTGCTGTCTTTCAGCTGCTCTAAAATAGCATAGTGCACTCCGATTCTCTCAAAAGGCTTTGGAAAGTCGAGGGACACGATCGAAATGGCCTTTTTTTTTTCCAGATAGCATGAGTTATCATGTGATCTATATACCTATCTGCAACTAATTGGTACACTGTTTAATTTTATTTTTAAAACCAAATTGATTATTGGATGGCAGAATGGTAATTTAAACATTAAGCGCTTGAGTTTATACGGAGTGTTTTTTAGAGGCTCACAACTTTGAGTTGGCAACACTGACAACCCATATAACAGCTGATAATTTCTTTTTTTGCGTTTGGTTTGACATATCATTATGGATAGACTTACAACAGAGCAACGCTTGGAAATTGTGGAAATTTTTTATCAAAATAATGGTTCCGTTATGATTTCAACTTGTGTAACTCTGAAAAAAACTCAGTTTATTACCATTCGTTAAAAGAAATGTTACTTTACTTGAGCATAAGATAAATCTTCATAAATTATATATTAAGAAATTTTTTGCAGTCACTCAGTAATTTTATTGCAAAGCCAAAAGTAATAAAGTGAACTGGACACGCGAAGCTTGCAACGCTCAAACCTATTCAATAGCTGCATGCAACATATGAATGAAGAAAACCATAGCAACTAAACAGTCTCCAATTGATTTGCAGACAAAAATCTGAAATATTTTTAATAAACTTTTTCATTTACTTTGACTGAGAAGGCAAATGCATCTAGAGTGGAAAATTGAAAAATCTTGATAAATAGGAAACAAATGAATTGCAAAATACAGATTGACGCAGCTCACATAAAGTCAAGTTAAAGCTATTTCCATTAATAAGTAAAAATGGAAGCGACATTGTTTTAAATTTTGTATGTTTCAATAACTTCCGTTCTGTAAGAATACAACTCTTTTGCTAATGTATCTAAAATTCTGTATAGACAGCATTTAGCACGTATGTAATAGCTAATTGGGTATTAATACGTTCTTCTTACCAACTAAGAAAGCATGACAGAGCATATTTTTATTTTTTTACCAGACTACTATCCCTTTTCCCTGGAAATAGCATTTTCACTAATGTTCGATACCTGGTCGGGCCAATATATTTTAAATTTTTTTAGGTATATAATAAAATTGTTGAAAAAAATTCCGATTGTAGTGATGAAATCTGGATTACCGCCAACTTATGTCATATGGGACGTAGCCCTACTGAAGCTTTCTATTGACAGAACTAATTGCCGTTGTCTAAGAGACAGAGAAATTTCCCATTAAAACCTAACTCATCCATCCAGCATTTACATAATTCAACACAATATCAAACGCAAAATGTACAAACCAGAACTGCAGTATAGAATTTCAAAGTAAAAAGTACAAAAAAATGCATAGCATAATTTGCGGCGCTCACGTAAAATAATTAATTTCCGCTTCCGTCAACAAAGTTAGTTAGTTCGAGTTTGCTTTAAAAAAAAAGAATGAAGGCAAAAAATATTTTAAATATATAGCTGGGTAGTGTATATAAGGCAGAGTCTCGGACTTTTAGTAGCACTGGGGCTTATTGCTGTCACCCTAGATGCCGGCCGACTAGCTGGCAGGATAAGAAGGACTAAGTGTTTAAAGGCGATTTAGGACAACTTTAGTGCCAGCTAAGCCAAAGTTTCATAATTGTATTTGTGAGGAAAACTGAGTGAAGCGCAGCAAGAACTAAAATGAAGTAGAATTTACTTTTTACCAAAGTTGTTTTTATGTAAAAATATTTGGAGTTCATGGGTGTAGCCCATGATATACTACAAACAGGGAACTAACTTTTAATCATCCTAAATAATGATATAAGAATCACAATTAACCAAATTAATAAAGCTCAATGTGGAGACAACTTTCCGCCGATGAAAACAATTAATTTTCCACGGGAAATTTTGCTTAAGACATTGATCGCAAAATCAAACTTTGTCCTCCAGCTGATGATGAGTTTGAGGAGCGCAAAGTGATACTTGATGTCACTCCTAGCGTTCCGGTTAATATAAACGGCGAGGAGGAACAGATGGCGGTAACTGTGCCTGAGGGCAATGCATCCACTCACATGTCGTGTACCAGTGATCTGGGTAAAACAGGGGTGGATCAACAAATCAATCTTTTGAAGAGAGTAATGCGACGCTTGAAGCTAATCTTTGCGATCTTGTTAATGCTCGCGTAGATGGTGAGGGTATCAGGCAGTGGCATCAGAAGACGCTGTTGACAGCGTGCTGCAGGAAGAGCCTGCTGCTGTCCCGGACAATGCATCCGAGTCCCTGAGTCGCAGTTCGTGTACTTTGCAGTAAAGAAGGATACAATCAAGAATTGAAGAAGAGGATATCAAAACTTAACGTCAACTGAAAAAAAAGTCGACAAAAAGTGTGAACAGCAAGACAGCATTAATTTCTGACTCAACCTTACAGTACGACATTATGTGGAACTACAATTTTTTGGGATCCAACTTAATGCACAGAACACAGCAGTCTCCATTTCGCATAGTGAATTAGGGGCTAAACGCAGACACGCATACAAAAGAAAACTTCATATAAAAAACACCTCACAAACGTTTGGTCCCAAAACGTTCTCCGAGGTGGTATGTAGTGTAGCAGAGTATCAGTGTTGGTTGATTTTTTGTTTTTCGACGCAAAACCCTCGCCATAGATGGCGCTATCAGCAAAAATCAGCTGTTCGGATTTGGCGCCATAAACAATATTTAAGTGCAAGTTGTTATATTGAACATGGAAAATAATGGCTGGTCGACAAAATCGTTGGAAAATTATAAGAAAATAGCTATAATACTAAAATAAGTCAATTGTAACCTTTAACTGCTTTAAAACACGTCTATGCAAAATTATCTACACTCAGCTCTGCACATTAACTATGGGTTCATCGATACCCTCCGCCATAACTTAATATTGTAGTAGAAACTTGCTGTACACTATCTGGATGGGTAAATTATTTATTGTAGTTAGCAATACAGTAAAACTTTTGTGTTTATTTAGTGGTTTGGATATTCATCTGCCGCTTTGGATGCATTCGTGAAGATCTCTTATATGCACAAAGTTGGATATATTTCAAATCTCAACATATGCAAGGTGATCGCAAAAGAGCAAAAATCAATTGAAAAACAAAAAATTTAATGTTAAATATCAAAAATGTATTACAAATTATACCCAATATATTACTAATAATAGACCAAAAACTATTATAATATAAAAATATGGTGTTGGGGGACGACGACGACTTTGGCATACCCTGCACAATTAGCTTGCAATAAAATCTGATAACTGGCTTGAGAACACCAAAAGACATTTGATTGCCAAATCCGTACCAAAAACATACGAAATTTGATCAATAAACGTTTTTTACACCAATTGGCCCCATATGTATAGTCAACCTGTTTTAATAAAATTTGGTACAGAGCTTGGTAACTATAAAATGTTCTGAATGCTAAATTTGCTTACGATATTACCATAAACAAACGAATTATCCATCTAAAGCTTTTGGTTTTTTCGAGATCGTCTGATACCGATATCAAAAAAATTTAAATAATCTATGGATATTTACCCTAAAGGTTTGGTTGTTTTAGCTTTTACCATCTCTGAGATCTAGGCGTTTATACAGACGGATGGACAGACGGATGGACAGACGGATGGATGGACAGACAGACATGGCTCAATCGCTACCCGAGGTTATGATAAGTATTTTGGTATAAAGGACTTGGGGTCAGTTACGCCTCTTTGTGTCAGTTTCATACATTGCACAAATCTGGGACACTCTTTGTACAGGGTATAACTACGAGGGCTACTATTTATATCTCTAGTCTGGATCACTTTTTATCTATTAAAAAGCTAATCATTTTTCCGTTGAAGCATGCTCTGAACTTTCTATTAGAGAAACATTTTTTACTGTAAGATTGAAGCAAAGACCGAATCAAAGCATCAACCCACTATAAGGTTTTTCCTAAAGAAAAAACTTGTCACGGCGGTAAATTTAAAAGGGTATAAAGAAAAATTTATTTACTAGACGATTTGGGAGATTTACGACCACTTAGTCGAAACTATAGATATAGATACTAAAAGAAGCTCATTATTCGTACGAGACGTTTCATTGAAGAAGAATTTCCAATATTACAAAAGATATCCGATTGTCATACGGACACAGTTATACTGCTCTAAAAAAATGTATGGAAAACAAAATGTTCAACTTACGCTATATTCTTCACAAACAGCAAGGATTTATTATTAGCATAAACGATATTTGGTGCCAAATAAAATTTTTTTTTTGGGAAGAGTAGAGTGTATATGATTTGATGTCTCTCAAATTTGAGAGCGACATATTTTTAATGCGGTCCATTAACAAAATGGATATAATAAAATAGTAGTTCTAATTAATACATTTTTTAGTTGTATTTAAGGTCCTTTGGCATACAATTTAAAGCAATTATTCTTTTTTCGGTCATTTTCACAATTGAATCATATTAAATTTTATTCATTTATTGTGTCAAGGTAAAAATTATTAATGCTAATAATTTTTTATTAATGCTTTTAATTTTTTGAGTTAGTTTAGCTGTGCATTGTGCATATCTCGCACTTGAGACGTCTGGAAACTTATTTAGCTTAGAAATTAGTTGGTAACATTAATACAGAACAAAAAAAAAAAAGTTGCACAAAAGTCGTGAGCCGACGACTTTCAGATACACTGCATCAACTCATTGCAAATCAAATGCATTTTGCATCAACAAGTTTTGGTGTTTTCGAGGTGTTATCTAATGCCATTATAAATAAAATAAAAATTTGAGCATGAAGCTGAGAAATATTCACTTTTTACAGAAATTGCCGTTATTTCCATTTTTTTCTTCGATTTTGATAACACAGGTCTACAAATACAGGGGTCATGTGAGTTGTTGGAAAGCTAAGGGCTATTTCCGAAGTAATTTGGTGCGTAGAATCCGAATCCGGCATCAGAACTGGCCCATCACGTCAGGATTTTGAGATATTTATATTAGAAATTTTTAGCGCCCTGTACATAACTTCAAATTTGGGAAAAAACGCCATTTTTAGGGTACATAACCTCAAATATCTCAAAATCCTGACGTGATGGGCCACTTCTGACGCCGGATTCGGATTCTACGCACCAAATTACTTCGGAAATGACTCTTAGCTTTCCAACAACTGAACCATGTTGACCTGTGTAATCAACTACTGATTTTTTTTTCTAATCGAACGAATTATCTAAATCAGTTTTTTTCTACCAGAGTATTTGCGGTAAAGTAGTGACAATCTTTTTTTTTCTAATTTCCAATCATTTTTTTTCGAAATATCTCGAAACCCGACTAAGCCATGTTGGGGATACCAACATTTTTTAAACTTTGCACTATTTAATTTAAAATATAGCTCTTAAATGGTACCAAATATTTGTACTTAGATTATTAGATATGAGAGCTTTTGAAACATAATCTGTTTGGTTGTAAATAAGTTTTTAAAATATATTTGTAACAATATATGCAGGTAAAGGAAACTTTTAGTCGAAGACATTCTAATGAGTATATATGTATGTTTGTGAAAATGTATGTAGTTAGATAAGTAGATATTGGAGGCCGCGCACAGGCACATCCAGGAGAAAACAAGAAATTGCTCTGGAGACATTCGTCCGTCTGTCTGTCTGTCTGTATAGTTTTAAACTTAACCCTATCGATAGTTCAACTTACGCCCCTTTTGACGACATCTACGCCCATGGTTGGAATAAGTGATCCTGCTATTTCATACCTGGTTGAGTTTTCGCGTTTCCGGAGCTACGGCTGGAGCAGTAGCTTCATAAATGCAAAACCAAAGCACTGCAACAATTTTATGTGGTTTAGTTCTCAGTATTTATATCAACTATACATATACATACATATATAAAATAACATTTATATATGTGTGTATAGTCGTGTACATAGTTTGTTAGAGTGTTGTAAATGTATTTTTGTCTGTTGGCTTTTGTTAAGGCCGTTGATGAAGTGCACAAACACATGCAACTACACACACACATGCACCCACACCCGCATTCACACCTAGACAACACTTGGCTTAAGCACTGAGAGAAAAACCCAGTCACTAATTGTACTCACTCAAAAAACAAACTCTGAAATAAGCTTCTGAAAATTAAATCTTCATTGGCTGCCCCGAAACTAAGCTTCCAAAATAATTTCTTTGGAATTATCATTCAGTTTCTGGGATACGCTGTCTTAACTTCATACATTGATGATTGATATGTCCTTTTAGGTGTTTTGCTACAGTAGTCTTATGCTCTTAATTATGGCCTTGGATTTTTATAATATTATAACTATTGGCTCAATTCAGTCAATTATGTTATTATTATTATTCGTTGCACATACAGATATAAATTACTTTTTATGTTAAATATTTATAATAATAAAGACTTTGCTAGTCAAAAGTGATTAAACCCAAAAAGATAATTATTCTAGAATTGAAGATAACTTTGATAAGCTTGTAAATTTGAAGATACCAAAAAAGATAGTCAAGGAAATAAACTTGAATTATTTTAAATTGAATTGGATTATTAAGATGCAGTATAGTAAGTATATTAAAGTCTATCGATTAATTAAAACCAAAGATCCAAAACAACCGAATCCGTGGATTTCTTTTTAGGATTCTTCGGCTTCAAAAATTTCTTAATCTCTTGGTGTGTTCTGGCACGTGATATATTACTTCTTTGTTTTTTGATGATGCTTCCTTTTAGTCGACATGACATATCATCTTCATAACGTGTGGTAGTCCGCCTAATTTTTAATTAATTAATGTCATGCTTCTCGGTGATACGCATTGGAATCTTTGGAGGATTCAATGACTGCCGCAAGTCATTATCTTTAAGGCCTGAAATCGAGGTAATTTTTTTTTATTTTAAGTTGTACCTCGCGAGATTATCCTTACATATTGTGTACAAGACTTGATCCATTACGCTCCCTTAAATAACTCCAGCATTAACAGCTGCGATATTGCATTTACTTCGTGAACGTAGAACTTGGATTTTTCTAAAGGATTTCAATTCAAATTCATTAAAGGTTTGAAGATATCTAAATGTCGGACACTCGGCACTCGAGAAATCTTTACATCAAAGTCTTTCTTTTTTTTCTCTGTGTAAAAATGTCCCTTGACTGTGGCACTAAACGCGACTTTCGCTGCTTAAAAGCCATTTTTGCATTTTATATATGTATATTTTTTTAAGACCCATCTACCAGAGGCACACCTTCTAACAATTTTTTTTCGCTTTGTTTATTCGTTTTCCTTTTGCCGTGGTTTTTACACTTTTTTGCTGCGCTTTTCTTTTTATACCCTGTACTTGAAGAATCAAGGGTATTTTAGAAGTTTTTGCTGTGCTTGTAACAGGCGTCTGACGTGAAAGACCAATAATCGTATTCTTCCGTAAATCCATTCGTTCCCTAGATGACTACAAAGTTGGCATATTGTGCTGCAGATGATTTGAGAGAGAATGAAAACTATCAAAAATATACGCAAAAATTACAAAAAATATATATATATATAAATATAGAAACATAATATACAGACTATACAGCTAACTCATACATTGAAAGACTAAATATAATCCAAACTCCGTATAACATAATATGTCCAACAAAGTACTTACGTTAACTTATTGAAGCCAGAAAGCTTCTGTCTAGGTCTGTTTTCCAAGCGGTTTCTTTCAAAGGGCATGATAGACAACCTGGCCTTGGGAAGTAGAGGAATACAATTAGTTTTGTTTAATCCTTGATGCGATAATTAGGCCCATATGAGTTTAATGATCAAGAAAATATTAACTTTTTTTTAAAAGTTAAAAAATTAACTGAAACAACTCCTTTTTTTTAAGTAGGTAAAGGGTATCCCAGTGTCGGGCAACTGCCGGACTAATTTACATTGTTTTTTGCTGTTGTTGTTATTGTTATTTTGCTGTGCTACCGCGGCAAACATTTTGCAGCCATTTTCTGCCTGACGCGACCTTTTTGGTTGTTTTTTGGTGTTCTTGCTTGTTTCACTTTCATGGGATTTGGTGTCTGGACAGGAGTAGAAAGATGCCTGTGCTGGGGCATGTCCTAGTTAAACTTTGGCTGCTTTGTCACATTTGCAATATTTATTGCGTTTTGATTATATTTAAATTTAAGGCCAGAGCTCAAACTGAACTTTAAGCTCAAGTCTCTTGTTTTCTATTTTTTATTGTGATTGTGTTTTTGTTTTTTTTTGTTTTTGTACGTTTCTCTTGATGACAATTTAATGGCCGGCGCAGACAGTGCCAAGAACCCAAAATTCCTTTCTCATGTGACACCACTTGTTACAGCCCTTTGTCATTTACATAATGCTTCATGTATTCTGGATGTTCTTTGATGTTTCGGTCTAGTTTCCAGCCATCAACGCCCTAAAACTTTCTAGCCATGACAAATGCAAGAGGGTTTTGACACTTGGCGTTGAGTCAGTTGCTCGTGGCATTGTATCCTTTTCTTTGTACACCCATAGCTAACTATGTTTGATTTAACTTAGTCAGTGTGTTTCCAGCTACTCCAGCCTCATGGACCCCAAGTACGGTAGGAGCCCAGCTATTGAAACATTAATTCAATTATTTTTATATTTTATTTAAACAAAAACAAAGCACAAGTTTAGATAATAAATTTGTGGAGATACTTATCGGAGATTGCAATAATAACAGATACAGGTGGGTTAGATCAATATTTTACACATTTTCCTTATCAAAATTTTAAATTTTTTGACGTGCTGTGGACCTTATATTATCCCCAGCAAAAAAGTAGCTGATAAACTGGCCAGTTAACTGGGCGTGAACCTTTCAGTGGTATTGACAGAGAAGCAGAGGAGAGAACTAGACGAAATGAAAAATATAATCTGAATCTTTCGATATGGAAAAACTAAGTACTTTTCCACTGACCCGTTGGGGGCATTTTATTTGCCCAACCCACTACCAATTGGGGTTGACGAGTTACGAGTTGACCCAGCAACACAGAAAATTTACGAACTCCGACCCGTTGGGAGAGTTTTGATTGTCCTGAAGCAGCTATGCCGCTACCCACAGGAAGAGTGGTCGAAGATGTTGATTGCATCTGACGTGATTCAAAAGAGTTCTCATCAAACTGGAAACTACAAGTTCACTTTTATTTTTGTCTGATGTCTACACAAACATAGCGTACCACCTCTTATAAGGTACACGGTTGCAAAAAAAAAGAGACTCTCCTATGGCACTTGAAAACTTTTTGGTTTTCCTGTAAGACAGTTCTGTGCTTTGCTGCAATCAAAGTTCAAATTTGTGAGTGTCCACTGTACTTAATAAGTACTTGCTTTGCCTCCTCTCCCTACCCTATGAATTCGAGTGCCTTGCTTCAGCCTGGCTTGGATCTTTGGGCCAAGTTGTTTGCTTTGTGCTCTTTAATAAACGAAAAGTTAACAAAGTTGCACTTTGCAACTTTCTGTTCATTGGTATTGTTGCAACATCATTATCATTCTCGTCATTTTTATCATCATCATCCACAACGTCATCCTTGCCATCGCCTTTCCTCCATTATCAATGCAGAAGGGACGTTCAGAGGGTGGGCGGCATGTATTAGGTGGCAGTGATTGTAAAGTTTCATTGATAATTTTAACTACTTTCCTAGTAAACTGTGTCCATGGTCCTGGTAAGCTTAAAAAAGACGCTTTTAGTACTTCACAAAGTTGTCTCTTTATATCGATTTTTTTGTTGACTCTTTGCTTCCTTTCCTTGTTTTAGTTTTACTTTTTCAATACTTTCTGTATTTACTGTTTCATTTTTTTGTTGTTTTTATGTTTCAATGCAACTGTTGCAGATTTCCGAGTGTAGCCAAATCCGAGTAACTATGGCAAACTCAATCCAACTCCTCCCAAACTTTTCCTTGAAGCAACAAAAGTGCTGCAGCTGAAGCAAGTGTTGTTTTTATTGGAGTTTCACGCCCAACTTTATTTAATTTAGTTTCGTTGTTGTAGAGATGCCCTTTAAACGATTAGGAGCACTGCAAGCTTATGACGAAGTTTGTTTTGTGGCACATAAAAATCTCGCGAAAATAACATTGTTCGGGAAAATGTATTCGATAGACTTAATTTAGATGAAGTAAGTCGAGTCGTGTCAAAATCCTATTCAAGCCTCCCGTTCTAAGTTCGCCATAGAACGCATCCTTAAAAGAAATGGAAGTTTTAGGCAATAGAAACCAAAATGTACTTGATTTTTTTAACATATGGTCTTGTGAGCCTAATAAATAAGGAGACGTGCACATTTTCACAATGGATCGGCAAGAAGGACATACCCCGTGAGCACTTTTTGTGAACATCTTGCTGATTTACTCACTTTCATAATCATTTTTATAAAACACCATCAAAATAAAAACGCAAAAAGTTTGTTTGAGCTCTAATACTGAAATATCATACTCGAACGAGTATCAAAACAAAAAAAAAAGTTACACTGAGAGAATTTATGTTGATTATGTCATTAGCGTTTTCCTAATATTGAGGGCTAAAATTTCCATCCAAATTTTTTTAAGAGATAGCTCAATATTCTGTTATTTTAATAAGAAGTGCTCTAAAAGAGCAATTTGTGCTCATTTTAAGAATGCTTAGTCTAATTTAAGGAAAATAGAGAACCAATTATTCTTATGAATTCGAAAATCAATTAAGCTTGTTTTGAGACAATTTAAATAAAGAACGTCGATTTCCTCTGAGTGTTTGTGAAACGCATCTTTTAGAATCCTCAAAGTCACTCAATTTCAAATAATCATATTTAATCGACCCGAGATTAGCGATGACAGATTTTGAGAACTTTATATTTATTTATTAATTATTTGAAATATGAAGGGTGTTTTTTTTTTACGATTTAAAAATTTTTGATTAAATATAATACCTATAAAAAACTGCTGTTAGCACCAGAGTGAAGTATCTCTATCTCTCTATTCTATTCCATTAAGTGATCTCTATAAGCGCTGAGATACTTGAAATTTTTTCCAGTGTTAAAGCTGGTGTGTAACACATTAGGAAATCATGGGGAAACCAGAGGAATGCATGGAGATCGTGTAAATCTGTGTAAATTCACATTATTCGTGGAAAAATTCGGACATAATTTTTACTGTAATAAAAATTACATTATTAATGTAAGAAATGTAGCAAAATATTTTTCAGTGAACCGACTTTTTTTTCCCGAAAATATAATCACTGCTTTCCGACGCTTTAAAAAAAAACAATAATTTTAATTAATTCAATTGCAAATTCAATAACTTCTCTGGATTTTCTGCAAATTCTTGACTCGTTGAATGTTTGAGCCTGTAGTTGAAATAAAAAAACTGTACAAATTCAACTAATTTTATACATATATATTAAATATCATTGCTGAGAAAGCAGTGTACTAGATGTAAAAGGATGAAGAATGAACAAAGACAGAAAAGTTGAAGAGAGGACAAAGACAGAGAAGTTAAACAAGTTGAAAAAATGCCTATTTATGTGACTTTATGAATAAACGAATTTTTTCTTTCCCGTCATGTGATAAAGCAGGAAAAAATTGTTTATATTCGATGATAAATCCTTAATTCAGACAAACTTGAAAATCCGTATAATACTGAGAAATCCGTACAACACTGTCCAAGATTACTTTATATCCCATTGGTGCCTACCTGCACTTACCAATGTAATACGTTTGACGTCTCTGTCTGAATAAAGACTTCCTTATTCGACGAAAATATATATCCAACTAGATCTATTGCAATTAAATAAACTTTGAACTGGAACTAAGCTGACTGAGGAGCTATAGGGCAAGTGGGAAGGCTTAGCAATATTTTTTACCAAGTAGTATTTGCGCTAACTTCCGTCTTAATATGTTAGATCTGATAATGCAGCAGTAGACTTTTAACTCGAAGTATTCGATAGAGTTGTTCATTTAGAGAGTATCCTAACAGCGGCATGCTTAAAATATCTTTTCATTGTAAATTCTTTTTTTTTTGATTAGTAGAATTTTTGTTTTGTTTCTCTTAAGTTGTCTGGCGACAGTTGTTCATTTTG
Organism: Chymomyza amoena; assembly: GCA_037043745.1. NCBI lineage: Eukaryota > Metazoa > Arthropoda > Insecta > Diptera > Drosophilidae > Chymomyza > Chymomyza amoena. The sequence continues at coordinate 84,164 of JBAMAX010001538.1, forward strand.
TTGGCCAAGTTTGACTCTAAATGAATCGCTAAAACAATTTAAACAAGATACAAAAGTTTTTCCCAACAACAAAATGAAGCCACAAATGGTATGTCCACTGGGATTAGTGACGCAAGAGTATTTTAAAATGCTCGAAAATTGTATTTGGTGCTATTGAGCTGAAAAACGGTAGAGTTCTTTAGTAGCACTTTCTAGCTTAGTATTCCCGCTAAAAGTTTTCAACTCTATGTTTATCTTTTTTTTCTTTGCGAGGTAGAGATAGTTTTGGAAGATTTAAATTCCTGCACGTCTTATCTGTATAACTAAGATAAATCATCTGATATTGTCGGCGCAAAATATCGTCTTAAAGTGCGAACTAATTGCCAAGTCGGTGCATTCATGTTCACAATATTTATGATGGACCTTCACATATTGCCCCCCCAAAAAAGTAGAAGACGTGGAACATGATGAAAAATCGTTGCTTAATTGCTTTGAATCGAATTTACGCTGGAATTATATTTCATTTATTTGTGCGAAAAAATATCGATATGAAACAGCATACAATACTACAATCGTATGTATGAGATATCTGCGAGATTGTGACTGCGCCGCAGCTTGAGCATGTTCGGAACTGGGATGGGGATTGCGTCGCTTTGTGGTGAATTTATGGCCGAATTTTCGAAGGCAACTACAACAAGAGAAACAACAACTTTTAAATTGCGCCAAGTGCAGACCCAAATTGGGTCCATTGCCAGGACCTATGTGACCCAATGACCATAAAGAAAATGTAATTTAAGAAATATGTATGGCTCCGGAAACATCAATAATAATTGCAAAAAATTTAGCTTTGCCTTAATAAATTTTTAAATATTTTTTAATTCAATTTAATTGAAATGCGTAATCACGATTAAAAAAAAATGTTTATAATAATAATAAGCGAGTAGAACCCGTAATTACTTGGAGTATACAGATGCCTCAGAAGCGTCCTTTATGCGTAGGTTGGGCCGCAGATGATGACGACAAATATGAAGGCGATGTCGCGCTGTGGAATGCCTTTGGTGTGGAACTGGCATAGCTACCAAATTGTTGTTGGTGTGCTTGGTATTGTTGCTGGTGCTGATGCTGGTTCTGTTGCTGGGGCTGCTGGCGTTTTGAGGTCGCATTCGCGGCGGGTACTTCAATGGAACGCGGCAGATTTGGATACACTTGTGGTGTAATGGCTGTGCGTATAAATGATTGATGGGCTTAGTTAAGAGCCAAGACGTGTTGGTTGTTTGAGTACTTACATTGATTCTGCCTATAGCCAAACTGATCGGCGTTATAGAACACGGTTATATAACGATTATCCGGCATGCGATAGGCGTAATAGCCCACCACCATTAAGGTCTTGACATTGTCAATCAAGGCAAAGTAGCCACGTTCATAACGTGCAGTTCCATCGGATAACTCAAATCGATACTCATAGCTACCATCCGGATAGCGATGATTGAAGCGATCCAATACCCTTGTGCTGGATGCAGCGGAGGCATATGTCTTGGAGTCCACTGACGCCTGCTGTGCGCTCGACTGGCTGGCAATGGCGGCTGCACTGAGCTGCATCTGCCACAGGCACAGCAGCAGCGGCATTAGAGACATCTTCCAAATGGGCACCATTTCGAATTGTGTTGAATTTTGTTTGAAGTTTCGCGAGGACCGACGACGATGACGACCACGACAGGTGTAGGTGTGCCACTGCGGTGTTGTGTTATAAGTTTAATTCGGAAACTGCGTAACTTTGGCTTTTTATATGGTCGCAGCTGCGTTGGCGTCAACCGCGATGCGTCGACAGTGGCTGGGGCAGTGGCAGCGCTGCTCCCGGCCAGCCGGCCGGCGGGTCTGCTAAAGATGCCGCCGCCGTCAAAAATTCTCGCCGCTTAATCATAAGATGCGCAAACACAAAAAATGAAACTTAATTTCATCTACTTACATACATAGTACATAAGCACATATGTACTGGATTTGTATGTACATGTAGTGAGTACCCGGGTAGCAGGCATCATAAGCTCAGCTTGGTAACATGGCCAATTTAGCTTTGATTGCTCTCGCTCGTGTCCCTCTCTGCGGCACTCTCTCTCGTCCGCGCTCTGTGCTACACTCTCTATTTGCTTTTGATGTTGTTGTTCGCACCACCAACAAATTACACAGCTGCTGCTACAAAACAGAACCTTGGACAAGGGTTAAGGCACATTGGTCACTTGAAAAAAAAAAAACCGAGTGTCCCAGCTTCTTTTTAAAGGATCCAAATGTAGTTTAGTTCGTTGTGAGAACTAACAATAGGCTTACAAATCTTAACAAATGTTATGCTACGCCGATGCCGAGATCTGTCGTGCTAGGTGATTTTGATGTGCAGATCCATTTGTAGCATTGTAGTACTTTTCCGCATTTTGGACTATTTTATCTTAGATGGATGGTATATTCAGATCTCTCTGCATGAACCTGTGCTCCGGTGATAGTTCTCAGAATATTTGACTGGGCTCTCTGGATGACATCTATTCTGCTCTTGCTGGCAATGCCCCACAACTGAGAGCCGTAAGTCCAGGTATATTTTAAGTCTGATGTAGAAACTTATGATCTTATGATATGGCTTAGAGCAAAGGTATTTGAAAAGATTTTTTTTTTTTTTCAGTTTTAAAGCAGTGCTGGATTTTGAAGATTTTCTTTTTTCATATTCTTTAATTTTTTTAAGAAGTGATAGCAAACATTGTGAGCTCATTATACCCTGTACCGTATGGTCCAAGGGTATATTAAGTTTGTGCAAGCCGAAAATGTATGTAACATATAGAAGGAGACGTCGGAGACACCCCAAAGTTACCTAAAATATGATCAGGGTGAATAGAGAAGTCGATATACCCATGTCCGTCTGTCCGTCTGTCCGTCCGTCCGTCTGTCCGTCCGTCCGTCCGTCCGTCCGTCCGTCCGTGTGAACGCCTAGATCTCAGAGATGGTAAGAGCTAGAGTTACCAAACTTTCACATTAGATCCCATATTATTCCATAGGAGGCAAGTTTATTTTATTTTTTTGATATCGGGGATAAATTATATAGCTCCCATGGGGGTGTTTCAGACGACCTCGAAAAAAAAGCGTTTTAGATGAATAATTCGTTTGTTTATGAAGATATCGTAACGAAATTTGGCAATCGAAAGTTTTTTATAGTTCCCAATCACTGTACCAAATTTGATCAAAATCGGTTGACTATATCATATAGCTCCCATAGGACCGATCGGCCAAAATAACTTTTTTAAAGAAAAATTGGCTATATTTCGTTTTTTAATAAAGATATCCTAACCAGATTTGGCGTTTGGAAATTTTTTAGACCACTTAAGCAATGTGCCAAATTTGAACAAAATCGGTGGACTATATCATATAGCTCCCATAGGTCCGATCTTCCAAAACATCGATTTTTTAACAAAATTTGTTGTGTTTCGTTTGTTTGTTAAGATATTGGGACCAAATTTGACATTCGTGAGTATTTTATAGTTCCTAAGCACTGTACCAAATTTAATCCAAATCGTTTGACTAGATCATATAGCTCCCATAGGACCAATCGGTCCAAAAACACGTTTTTTATACAAAATTCGATGTGTTTTGTTTTTTTGTAAAGATATTTGAAATAACTTTGGCGTTCATATCTTTTTTAAGGTATTTAAGCACCGTGTCAAATTTTATTGAAATCGGTTGACTATATCATATAGCTCCCATAGGAACGATCGGTCAAAAAAAATTTTTGCTTAAAAATTCTTCTGTTTTTGGTTTTTTGTGAAGAAATCGGACTTTATTACAAGCTAGTGGTACAGGGTATCCTAAAGTCGTCCGCGCCCGACTTTACGTCCGCCATTTTTTTTAATAATATTATGAATTCTTTTTTTTGTATAATTTTTATAAATAAAAAAATAATAATTGTTATTGGCACTGCCTTATTTAGGCCAAAATCTTATAACCTTTTTTTATTCGTTAATTTTTACACTGAAATTAAGGGCACATTTAAAAAATTATCAATATACTAAATTTGGTCAAAAAGAACTCAACAAAAAAAGTCCCCAAGCAAATTGGTAAAAACATTTTATTAACCTGACTATGCTTTATGCATAATAAACACAACAATAACAATTAGTTTAATTAAGCAAAATACTCATTGCAATTTATTAAAATTACGAAAGCATTCCCTTGCTTTTTGTCGGTGTTTGATGTGGGTCTAAACAATAAAATAAGGCGTGATTGATACCTAATGTTAAGATGTTCCATTAATTAAAAATGACAACTACTAACATTGACTGCTTTTGCATATTTTTTTGGTATTAAGAGAGTGAATCGGGCCCACTGTACCGCGGTAGCTAAAAATATGCACGCATGTAATGTACTTGCAACCTACAATTTGTCCCGGCAACAACCAACAAGCTACGAGCAGGCATGCCCCACTTGATCAAGAGCGTCCTGTGGCCAATTAGAGATAATTTATGATTTCAATCATTTCTTAATTGCATTTAATGTGCAGTGATTTAGCGAACAAGTCGCCACTCCCCTGCTGCTTGTCGTCGGTGCACTTGGTCAGTCGGACAATGTTAATGATGCACCATCACAAGTGTCCGAACCTGGCGCTTCCAAATGCCCTGCATCTCATAGGTAGGAAAATGTCGACACGGGCTTATCGTGACTTTGATTAATTTTTGACACACCTTTAAGGTCAGGCCAATAAGCCTTTGGTTAATGCATTTAACGCGTTATCACATCATATTGGGTCAAGGATAATATAGATTTGTGCAGGTATTGCATAAGCACGAAAGATCAGAAGCTGATCAAACCAAGATGATCTACGAAAATTAAGATCTTTGAAAACCTAAAAACTAGAGATGGCAAATTTAAAACTACCCTTAAATCTTTATTCTTCTTAAAGGAAAACTCTGCAATTGCCTTAGTAAGGCAAAACGGGATCAGTATTAGTACCTTCAAATGGCAAGCAATGGGAGAGACCAAACCAAGAATAGTTTTTTGCAGCAAAATGTCGTAAATAACTAAGCACAAAAAGTCTCAAATTCAAATGACATTGGATTAAAGTGGGACCAAATGAACTGGGCACGCCTATTGTATGAACAATTGGGATGATAAAACATGTTTACAGTCAATTTTAAACTATACACAAATACACTATACTTACATCAAATAAGTACCATAAATTAAACAAAAGCTTATTAACAGGTACGTTTAGGAATTTTGACTCATTTAGAGTCCTGATTTAATGATTACAAGCTCTGGAAGGTCAGTATTGTACACACAAAAATTCCGAATTAGGAGCAAATAAAAATTATTGTCTTATAAGTCTATATATGATATAATCACGGTGCTGAACGCAAAAAAAGCAAAAAATATAAGAGCAAAATTAAACTAACCAGCACAACTTATTTGTATATTGTGACTTATCTATAAAATTATTTCTTATTCACTAGGCAAGTCTATAAGATTCAAAGAGTATCTTAATTTGTATACCCTGTACCGTATGGTACCAAGGGTATATTAAGTTTGTGCAAGCCGAAAATGTATGTAACATATAGAAGGAGACGTCGAAGACACCCCAAAAATACCTAAAATATGATCAGGGTGAATAGAGAAGTCGATATACCCATGTCCGTCTGTCCGTCCGTCCGTGTGAACGTCTAGATCTCACAGATGGTAAGAGCTAGAGTTACCAAACTTTCAAATTAGATCCCATATTATTCTATAGGAGGCAAGTTTATTTTATTTTTTGATATCGGGGATAAATTATATAGCTCCCATGGGGGTGTTTGAGACGACCTCGACAAAAAAAAGCGTTTTAGATGAATAATTCGTTAGTTTATAAAGATATCGTAACCAAATTTGGTATTCAAAAGTTTTTTATAGTTTCCAAACACTGTACCAAATTTGATCGAAATCGGTTGACTACATCATATAGCTCCCATAGGACCGATCGGCCAAAATAACTTTTTTAAAGAAAAATTCGCTATATTTCGTTTTTTAATAAAGATATCCTAACCAGATTTGGCGTTTGGAAATTTTTTAGACCACTTAAGCAATGTGCCAAATTTGAACAAAATCGGTGGACTATATCATATAGCTCCCATAGGGCCGATCTTCCAAAAAATCGATTTTTTAGCAAAATTTGTTGTGTTTCGTTTGTTTGTTAAGATATTGGGACCAAATTTGACATTCGTGAGTATTTTATAGTTCCTAAGCACTGTACTAAATTTAATCCAAATCGTTTGAGTAGATCATATAGCTCCCATAGGACCAATCGGTCCAAAAACACGTTTTTTATACAAAATTCGATGTGTTTCGTTTGTTTGTAAAGATATTTGAACTAAATTTGGCATTCAGATCTTTTTTAAGGTATTTAAGCCCTGTGTCAAATTTTATTGAAATCGGTTGACTATATCATACAGCTCCCATAGGTACGATCGGTCAAAAAAAAATTTTTGCTTAAAAATTCTTCTGTTTTTGGTGTTTTGTGAAGAAATCGGATTTTATTACTAGCTAGTGGTACAGGGTATCCTAAAGTCGTCCGCGCCCGACTTTACGTCCGCCATTTTTTATTTATAAATCGACCGAAATTTCGATTGTTCACTGTTTAGTAAGGAACTGTAAAACTATTTTCATCTATTGTGCTTAAAGTTGCGCAGGTTAATTAAAAAACTCAAAGATATGCAAATATCGATACGCTTACATAAATTTATATAAGCTAGAGCCTCATATTTAGTATGTAGACTCGAGTTGGGAACGGGGAAGAAAATTCGTTCTCAAAACCAACATGTATTTAGGATATCGTTCTGCGGTTTTTGAACTTGTCTCGTCATTAGGCCGGTCCAACTTTCTTTTTACTAAAATTTTTGTTTCTCCAAACTCAAAACTTAATATTTAAGGGCTCCAGAAGTCAAAGCCTGATATTCCTCTTAATTATCTTGGCGCCGGCATAAAATTTTTTCTTTGGAGAAAATAAGTGTAGAGTATCTAGCTTTCGAACACTGACCCAATTAATGATTGTTGGCAAAAGAGATGGCGGTCACAAATTAATTGCCATCATTTGCAAATTTTTGAGATTTTTGTAAAATTCATTTTTGATTAGAAATAAAAGTCACTCATTTAACTCAGTCAGTTGGAACGTCAGAGTGAGAGAGAGAGAGAGGGGAGGGGAGGGAGAGACAGGAGAGTGCGCGCAAGTTTGTCAGTCTTTCAGTTTGTCAGTTTGTCAGTTTGTCAGTCAGTGTCAGCCACAAAAGCGCAAAGAGCGAACAGCGCTAAAAGTTGTCAAAGCGCGCAACCAAAGTGGCAGCCGCCAGCAACAATGTCAGCGTAAACGTCAGCGCCAGTGCCAACTTCAACAACAACAACAACAACTAGAGCAACAACAAAACACAACAGCGATGACATTGCCAACAAGAGTGATAGAGAGAGACACCGAGAGAGAGGGATGATGGGGGGGACGACATATCCTGGCAATGCATAAACTGATTTATTTTAAACTTATTTTTATCTCGCAGCTTTATTTTTTTTCTTTTATATTTTTATTCTTTCATTCTTTCATTCTTATTCTTTATTTTATTTCACATTCTGCATGTTAAACAAAGGCCGGCTGACAACGCCAAATTAAAATACAAACTGCAAAAATGTTTGCCAAACTTGTTGCAGACAGCGCCAGCGCAGTGACTGCGCAGTCAACGTCAACGACAGCGGCAGCGGCAGGCAAGGTCATTTGTTTTGTATGTCGATGACAAAACCAGCAGCAGCAGCGACAAGGAACAAATGACATAGCCAAAAAAAAAAAAAAATTGCAATGTTTGTTTTTTTTTCGGAGAATAAAATAAAAAAAATTGTGAACAAGGAAGATGTTGGATGTCAACTTTGTTGCCGTGACAGCAAGCGCTTTTTAAGATCTGGGGTTTTCTGCTCTGGGCTCAGACCTCTGTCAGAATTGTCCCTGCAGTTTGTCATTACCTGCAAGTGGCAGTTATTTTGGGCATCCATTGCCAGACACCGTCAGTTCCATTGTTTCCCAGAAGTTGTTGTTGTTGTTGCTCATGTTGCAATTACCGCCATTGTCGAGTTTGTTGCTAGTTGCCGCATTTTGTTTAGCTACTTTGTAGGTGTCGTCTGCATTTAGTTAATGTCCAGACGGTTTAGCTCAAGTCCCTTTTATTTTTTTTCTTTGTTTTCGGATCTTAAGTACAAGAGTACCTTTGTATGCAATACAATCAGGGCGCTAGTAAACTAGATCCTGAGGCGCACAGTGTCGCAAGTGCTGTCAAAATCAGCTTTTGACAAATGAGCGCACCTAAACAGGATAGCTAAGCTTTCCAGCAACCTTAATATACCAAAAAGTGTTTACACTATCGCTTTATGCTTATTACGAAAAACCAACAATTCAAAAGATGCGTCTAATGTGAAAATGTTAGAGCATGATCTATAGATTCTATTTATCTCATCCAAACCTTGGGAGTTATAGCCAACAAAAAATAATATCGGTTTACAGACTTATGGCCATCGGTGGCGTAAGTGGTAGCGTACTCGCCTCTGAAACCGAAGGTCGGTGGATCGATTCCCCGCAGTAGCACTGGTGCATTTGCCTAGCACTGCCATCGCTTGCTCAAAGACGCTTTTTGTTATGAAATTCTCTATTAATTAAAGACATAAACTGTAGGTCCCAGTTCTGTTCGAACGGTTATTAATAGAGATGCCCTATGCCCGTCCAAGGGGTCAAACAGGGAATTATTTTTTTACAGACTTATAAAGATCTGCAAATAAAAGTCACAGCTACCATCCCCATTTCCTCACGAACATTTGTTACTGTTAATTACATCGCCTTTAAGATAATCGTTTTTAATAAGAACGCCTCACAATTGGACGTCAGAGTTGTAATTATTTTCGTTAACTTAACTTATTAGGAAAGTCCAAAGAAGTTGGTAAATTTTGGTGTAATATTTAGTGTTACACAATTATCTATTTATAGTATTCATTTTATCTCTTTTGTTAGAATAAGCTCGAATTCTAATCAAATAAAATATCGATTCCTTAAATTAATAAATAATTAAATTAAATAAATTACGAATATAAACTTTTTCAAAAAAGTAAAAAAAATGGCGGACGTAAAGTCGGGCGCGGACGACTTTAGGATACCCTGTACCACTAGCTTGTAATAAAGTCCGATTTCTTCACAAAAAACCAAAAACAGAAGAATTTTTAAGCAAAAATTTTTTTGTTGACCGATCGTTACTATGGGAGCTATATGATATAGTCAACCGATTTCAATAAAATTTGACACAGTGCTTAAATACCTTAAAAAAGATATGAATGCCAAATTTATTTCAAATATCTTTACAAACAAAAATCGAATTTTGTATAAAAAACGTGTTTTTGGACCGATTGGTCCTATGGGAGCTATATGATCTAGTCAAACGATTTGGATTAAATTTAGTACAGTGCTTAGGATCTATAAAATACTCACTAATGTCAAATTTGGTCCCAATATCTTAACAAACAAGCGAAACTCAACAAATTTTGTTAAAAAATCGATTTTTTGGAAGATCGGACCTATGGGAGCTATATGATATAGTCAACCGATTTTGTTCAAATTTGGCACATTGTTTAAGTGCTCTAAAAAATTTCCAACAGCCAAATCCGGTTACGATATCTTTATTAAAAAACTAAATATAGCGAATTTTTCTTTAAAAAAGTTATTTTGGTTCAGTGATTGGAAACTATAAAAAACTTTGGAATACCAAATTTGGTTACGATATCTTCATAAACAAACGAATTATTCATCTAAAACGCTTTTTTTTTGTCAAGGTCGTCTCAAACACCCCCATGGGAGCTATATAATTTATCCCCGATATCAAAAAAATAAAATAAGCTTGCCTCCTATGGAATAATATGGGATCTAATGTGAAAGTTTGGTAACTCTAGCTCTTACTATCTCTGAGATCTAGGCGTTCACACGGACAGACGGATAGACGGACATGGGTATATCGACTTCTCTATTCACCCTGATCATATTTTAGGCAACTTTGGTAACTTTTTGAGTGACCTGTTATGTACATGCGTGTATAAATGTATTTATTAGAAAATATCAAATTAACGCAATAATTTTGGGGACATCTGCATATCTTCAAAAATACAAAAAGTGCATTTTATTCAAATTACGATTTGTGCCTAAGCAGGATGAGATCGAAACTATATCCTATTTATTATAAAAGAAGACAAGGTGGTATCTGCAAGCACGGCAGAGTCACTTTGAAGTCTGCTCTTACTCAGAGCAAATTAATGACGATGCAACGGTGTGGTGGAGTTTATTTTTGATGGATGCCAATAAAATCGATAATGAAAATCTTGTTCGGGATGATCTCATTGATTTAAGATACAAGAAAAGATTAACAGGCTGCCCTGTTTAAGTATTACGCATGGTTTTAAATTAAGATATCTGAGTTTGGATATTAACTTAACTAAGTTATTCTTATCCCCCACATCAACATTCCCTAAAAATGTAAACACTGCTGCGGCCGAATTTGAGGTACACTGCACCATTACGTTATAAGGAAACTTTATATCTGCTTTCATATACGTTAAGAAACCTATATTTTTATTTCCGATCCCAATCCTAATTTTGGTCAACATTAATATGTGAATACTTGCATTAAGTTGTTTGGATTAATGTCTATTTGCATATAAAATTAAAATAAACTTTAAATTACTTGTGAATATATTTAGTATTCCCAAAAGTCGCAAACAAATGGATACTTTACATACTTATTGTACAATAGTATATGAGCGTACCTTTCCAATATAAGATTCCATAATCTTAACCAGTATAGATTATAGATTTTATAATACTTACACTTAAGCTTAATATATTTCAAGCCCTATAGATACATAAAATGCTATCTGAAAAGATTTTTGCATTACAGATTTGGACAATTATATAATATAGATACCGATAGGCCAAAATTTAAGTCGATAGGGTGAAAAAACGGCATAGCGTCCCATGACAAAAAAACTGCAATATTCAAAATTTACGTTTTTTTTTGCTTATACATAATTTGCAAACTTTTTTGTTTTTGTTTTATTTCTTTTAGTTAGCATAATATTGTTCAAAAAGTTTTCTTATTTTGATATTATATATCTGAGACCCAGGATATAAGGAGTGAACCGCGTCCATTAGCAGCTGCACATCTGTCGAATTTCGTAAAATCATATAGATTGAAATGTTGAAAATTTGTATGACAGCTTATAGGGGTTTAAATTGATTGTGACAGATATTATGGCTACAAAAGTGATAAGTTTGTTTAGATTGTATTCTTTGAGGAACTTTCGCGATGTACATACGTTCGGATAAAGCAAGTATTGGTCAGTAATGAAGTTCCTCTTATGATAATCACTGACTCTTAGTTGAATAAATTTTAGTAATAATATTATTTTTGTTGTACTTGCTATAAAAGGAAAAATGTGAAAGTATCTGAAAGCGCGCTGGAGCTACTTTAAAGTTAGCATTTACTCAGAAAAAATTAATTACAATACATGGGTGATGAGTTAATTTTTATGGATGCCAATAAAATCAATGACGAAAATCTTACTCAAGATGATCTCATTGATTTAAGATACAAGAAAGCTTAAATGACTGTATTTAAAAGCCGTTTCTAAGACGCAACGAACTCGATATGGGTTTAAGTGTGTATCGCTAGCCTCTGTTCTTCCCTGTCTTCCGCTTTATTTTTCGAGTTGAGGATACCTAGCGCATCTACATCCATCACTACCATCTCTGCTTCGGTCTACCACGATATCGAGCGTCAATATATGTCATGGTTGAATTGTATCCACCAATTATACGAACTTCTCAAACACTTCAAAGTTATAGGGTTCGATGGTGATGTTTTGCTCCATCCGTGTTTCCATGTACTTAGTCTTAGCCGCCGTATAGGATGGTGAAATAGAACATTCCATGCAAACTCTCATACACCGAGATTCTTCGTGAGACTAGCCTTATTCAAATGGTTCCAAACTGTTTACTGGCTAATCTCCAGTTCCTGGGCAATGACCTAAAAAGACATCTGTGTCAACGTGCAAGACCGTCACTGGCTAAGGAGTTGTCACCTAAAAATTATACTTTTAATTTGACTAAGTTATCATTAAGTACGACTTAATTACTAATTAAGTGGAAAGTTAAATAAATAGGCGCTGTATATTAATAATGGATGTGAATGCCAAAATTTTAGTAGGCAGTTCATAATTAAATGCAGCAGCGTTTTGAACATAAATAAATATTTAAACTTATTAATCAGAAATTGGAAGCGAAAAGTCTACAAGCTACCGACTCATCCACTAATAAATGAACTTTCCTGGATCACTTTTAAAAAACATTTTTTTAAGTTAGTATTTATTATTTATTCAATTATTTTTTAACAGTACTAACTTTTATCTGCCATTCTCGTATAAACATTCGGAAACATTTCAGTGGCAGCTACGGATTTTAATAGAGATTTATCGTCAACCCCTACCCAAAATCTCGAAAGATTTCCACTTTATCAAAAGTACAATCATCAAAAAATATTGAAAAATATTTTGTGCTCATAAATTTAACACGGATTGGTCATAAACTACGCAAACAAGATACAGAAAGGCTTTTAAATGGAATCCGCAAGGTACCCGACGGCTATAGACTTGGATAATATCGATTCATGCTGAAAGTCGACAATATGGAATATTACAAGAAATTTAAAGAATAGTCTTTAATAGAAGTAACTGGAGAAATCTATTTTACACTTAAGAGCGGTGCAATTGCCAAGCAACTATTATTAATATTATTGAAATCTATTAATTTAAAGTGTGATATTTATTTCAAGCGTTAAAACTTTAATTCGAAATAAAACTATTATACTATTTACGTTTGTTTATCATTTATAAGACCCATTTTCAACCTCTTTTTTAAGAATTTGTATTTCGTTAATGGCGCAAGTTATGTTAAGCCAAGAGCTATTCAATCGAACGATTTTGGTGAGGTAGAGTCAAGTGGGTTAAATCTGAGCTGACACTTAATTACGGAGCCAATTTTCAAATCAACGTCCTGACCGAAGCGTCGGAACTGTGGTTTTTGATAATACTTCGACTGGAGTACACCAGTTTTTCAGCTCAGTATTTTTCCAACTAAATTGCTACCTTCAAAGTTTTACTTAAAATAAAATCAAATGTTAGTATATCCGTAATATTAGTTAGACTCTATACATATTTAAAAAATGCTTAAGAGTTCGTTTCAATTTGGCAAGCCAGCAGAACGCTACTCCGCTCAAAAAAATTTGGGATGAATCCGGAAGGGTTGAAATAAGTTAAAACAATTTATTTTGTACATAATATCAAAATGCCGATAACTTACAAAAAAGCGAAACAGATCATATATTAACCGGGTACAAGTTCTGATGATTTGTGCGAAATGCTGAAGGCAGTACCACTGCAAAGAGCACATCAATAGCTTTTGATTTAATCATTAATTTTGTGGATAAAAAATTTCATTCGTTTAAAATATTCAAAGAAAAACTAAAACAAGTGCCAATAAACATGTTTTTTGAAAATAGCTCGAAACGATGCTTAAGTAAAATAAAAAATGGCGGACGTAAAGTCGGGCGCGGACGACTTTAGGATACCCGAAGTCCGATTTCTTCACAAAAAACCAAAAACAGAAGAATTTTTAAGCAAAAATTTTTTTTTTGACCGATCGTTCCTATGGGAGCTATATGATATAGTCAGCCGATTTCAATAAAATTTGACACAGTGCTTAAATACCTTAAAAAAGATATGAATGCCAAATTTATTTCAAATATCCTTACAAACAAACAAAACACATCGAATTTTGAATAAAAAACGTGTTTTTGGACCGATTGGTCCTATGGGAGCTATATGATCTAGTGAAACGATTTGGATTAAATTTAGTACAGTGCTTAGGAACTATAAAATACTCACGAATGTCAAATTTGGTCCCAATATCTTAACAAACAAACGAAACACAACAAATTTTGTTAAAAAATTGATTTTTTGGAAGATCGGACCTATGGGAGCTATATGATATAGTCAACCGATTTTGTTCAAATTTGGCACACTGCTTAAGTGGTATAAAAAATTTCCAAACGCCAAATCTGGTTACGATATCTTTATTAAAAATATATATATATAGCGAATTTTTCTTTAAAAAAGTTATTTTGGCCGATCGGTCCTATGGGAGCTATATGATATAGTCAACCGATTTCGATCAAATTTGGTACAGTGATTGGGAACTATAAAAAACTTTCGAATACCAAATTACGATATCTTCATAAACAAATGAATTATTCATCTAAAACACTTTTTTTTGTCGAGGTCGTCTCAAACACCCCCATTGGAGCTATATACATAATTTATCCCCGATATCAAAAAAATAAAATAAACTTGCCTCCTATGGAATAATATGGGATCTAATGTGAAAGTTTGGTAACTCTAGCTCTTACCATCTCTGAGATCTAGGCGTTCACACGGACGGACGGACAGACGGACATGGGTATATCGACTTCTCTATTCACCCTGATCATATTTTAGGTAACTTTGGGGTGTCTCCGACGTCTCGTATGTTACATACATTTTCGGCTTGCACAAACTTAATATACCCTTGGTACCATACGGTACAGGGTATAAAAAGGTTGGCATTTTCGTATTTCGCTACCCAAAATTACCCTTAAAAGCACTTTTTTACGAAGGTTCATTTTTCGTGTAAGCGAGTGTTATTGATTCATTTTTCGAAAGAACAATCCAATGTCAATTCAAACCAAACAGTCAATTTTTAAGTTTGAGATTTCGTCACTTCGTGATTGGCTTTTTTTTTCAAGAAGGGTTTCTTAGTAGCCGTTCACAGTAGCGGCTAGTATGATTGTTTAGCTGGAATTGAATGGTGTTTAGTTTACGGTCCAGGTCGAATTCTGATGCTTCATTCACAGCCAGTATTAGGAAAACTTTTTGAAACATCTGAATGTACGTACGTACGTCAAGATTGGTGCCACTACGACTATGTATAAATCGGATTTTTTGCGTCTAAATTTTCATTTGTTTTGTTTGCTTAAAAATCCAAATAGCTTTGAAATAGAGTATAATATTGACTAAATAAAACGTAAGAGTTTCGCGACGCATCATTTTAATGTCTAGACCAGACCACTGTACGCTCTGCTCGATTGCTCGCAAGTAAGTCAACAATATCATGGAAAAAACAATGGAAAGAAATTACGCGTACAGAGAGTAGAGATAGAGAGATAAAGAGATAGAGAGAGAGAGAGAGCGAGAGAGAGAGAGAGCGAGCGAGAGAGGGGGTCCGGCGGACGTGCAAAGAGACAGACTGGCGGACGGACACACAAAGTTACACACAAATAATGTATAAAAGTATCTTATAAAACAAAATTTGTATGAATGGTCCATGTAGCGTTGCTACGTGACAAGACGTCTCGAGATACAACTTGTTTTCTGCTCATTTCGACGACGCGACGCGTCGTTGTTGTTGCTGCTGCTGGATCTGTAGCCATTCTGTAGCCCCTAGCCCTCGCCCTCCTAAAGCCCTGTCCCCGTGGCACAGTGCTTTTGCCTGTGACTGCGGTGGGGTTTTTGTTGCTTCTTTGCCTGTTGCCGACTGACGACTGACGGACTGACTTCTCAAGTAAGTAAGTAATTCCCATCAAATCACGTTTCTTGCGGAACTCTTCAAAACTGATTCAGATTTCTTGTGACTTCTGCGCCGACATGGACCACGCCCCATTCCTCAGCGCCTACTTACATTTCATTTGCGGGTCTGGCATGAGGTATTTTTTTTCCGGGCATTTTTTTTTTTTTTTTTTGTTTTTATGACATGTCGAGCATCAAAACAATTTGTATAAGTTAAGTTGAGCTTTGCTTGGTGTCTTGCATAAATTATACAAATATATATATATACTGTAGCAACGGCACGGGCCGCTGTCTTAATAAATACGAGTTACATATTCCAAAAGATACACCAATTGCCAAGATGCACATTTTACTACAGTTGCATTTCTTCGTAGTCTGCAGGACACGTGCATAAATTAATGAAATATGCTCACGAACAATTGCCAATTACCAAAATATGGCCAATTTACTAAAGCACTGCAACTCGCATATTTGTATCTTTCAGATACATTTACACAGACCGAGCTCATGTTCTTCTGGCTGCCACACGAACCGACCGCACTTACTTAATTTGCCTCTGTGCTGCTGCTGTGGCTGCTCCTGGTCACAAAACTAATCCAAGTCAATAAAATTCTAACAATAAAAGGCTTTTCCTGCTAATGCAATGTCAGAGCTCCGGCGTCGGCGCTCGACATCTCTCCCAGTCTCTGATTCTGCCTGGACCTCTGCTCTGCTTGCTACTTTCTGTGTCATTGCGTGTCTTTCTGTCTTCATTGGGCTTTGCTTTTGACCAACTGCAGCTGGGGCTCGCCAAATTAAATGAACATTTTGTAGCAATTGTGTGCCCATAAAAACACCTTTGCCGCAGTTCCTAGAGCCCATCCAACTGCACGAAGCAGGCACAAAAACAGCAATTGAAATTTACAAATGCCACATTATTAATCTTAAGATTGGATTGAGTTTTTTTTTTCTCTCTATTTTTGAAAAACACTTACATTGTGTTTACCAACACATTTGCATATGGTTTATACATAGGACGTGTCTGTTGCCTAGATATATGCAAAGATAAGTAGGAGAGTCCATTGAAATCACCAAACCCAACAACTAACTAGAGAGTGATTGACTACACTTGAAAATTAAACTTAGCACTTTCAAGTGGAGGAGCATAAGTGTATGGACCAGGATAGCTTTTTGGGGCCAACTGCATAAACCATTTATTTGCATATGAATATGAATGCCTCTTGTTAAGGGGTAAGAACTATAATTTGCTTTGGCCTGATTCAAGCTCCAAACTCGAAAAGATGTAAATTTTCTATTTTACAAGATATGGCCAAGTTTGATACTCTAATCAAAGTCTCTACAAAATAAATACATTATTAGAAGATGTATGCCCTGTGGGTTAAGCATACAGCTTATAGCCGAATCCGAACGGCGGTGTCTTTAATTAATAGAGACTTTAACATATAAGACATGGAAATAAAAAACATAGAATTTTTTAACATTTAAACAAAGACACAACAACAAACGGATTAAAAAATAAGCAATTTAAACTGGCTTCAGAAGCGAAGATCTAAGCAGCTCCTTGCCAAATGCTGCAGTTTCATAGATTACATAGTTAATCAAAAATGTAAATTTTTTAAAATGAACAAAAAAAAAGTAAAAAAACAATTTAATCTTGTAAGCGAAGGTTCAAAAAGACGTCTATTTGAAAAAAAAAACACTAAATGGATGAAACTATCAGGTATCGTTGGGGCCTTGTTTTAAGTCTAAATTTGTGGGTAGGGGGCGTGGCACTGCTCCTTAGCACTATATGTTGGTACGGTTTTAGCATAATATATGTTATCAAACTGAGAGTCATAATTTAAATGTCCTCCATCGCTTTCCTACGATTATTAGATCTCGAGCAATCAAACAAAAAATGTACTCATAAGTGCTACACCATGGCAAGCAGTCGACAAACCAAGCAGCTCTTTGCTTTTTCCACTGCTTTACTCCTATCTCTATTTTCTATGTAAACGTTATGGAATTTTTTCGATTCCTAGCAAATTAACAATCCTAGAAAAGTGATGGAGGACTCATTTAGTAGCTACTTAATATTACTTTAACAAAATATATTGGTGAAGTTTCCAAAAAAAAACCTACCTGTTTTGAGATATTCGCAAATTATTGGAAAAACACCAAGCAGCGATTGTGCTTGAACCAATTAACCTACAAACCTGATTTAAATCTTATTTAATTGATATTTTTATAGGCAGCAAAACTTTTAAATGATGACACTAAGCTTTAAAGAAATAAATAAATGCAAAAACCGTACAAACATATATATGCCAGGGAGTGGTGTCACGGATTTAGATTTTGAACAAGGTACCTAAAAGTTTCACATTTAGCTTTTTTCCACATGTAACTCCTTGCTCATTATACATAACTGATTTAACATAAAACATAATATTTTTGTTTATTTATACTAACAATTTAAAAATTTATTTACTGGCAAAGTATATATAGAGTTTAACCATTACAGCTTTAAAACTAAGATATTTATATTCTTTTTTTTTCTCGAATATTTATTATTGGAAATCAACCCTTGATTTTATGGGTTATAATCCAAAATTTATGAAAAAGTAAGTCACTATACACTTAAAGACCTTTTGTGTGGTATCATTTAGATTACTCTATATATATACAATATTTAAAAAATCAAGTAGATTCTATGATATGACACGGCGTCATCTTGGTCTATGACCGGCCAGGGCACAGGCAAGCGAGTTCGGATGGTTCCTTATGCGATCAGCGTAACGGTCGCTAAGTTTATTCAATACATCACCCACATAGGGAATGCCTATATCTAAATTCGAGAATTTTTAACTAATTTCAAGAAATAAAGCTGAAAATACCACATAATGCAGCTTACAATTCACAACTGCTTTAAACTCTCATAGCACCTTAAGGCAATTTTATTTCCAATTTGGTAACTAATTTTTTTTGCTATTCTTTATTTATTTATTTATTATTACTGTTATTTCTTTAAAATATATAATATTGGTCGATTGTACAATGCGAACTTCTTTGATGGTTGATCCAGCTTTCCTTTCCTATTGTAGTATTACATTGGTTTAAATCTCACAAGCTTAGTATCCATAACAGCCGCAAAATAATCATAACGTAGTAATTTTAGTTTCCTTAAAAGTGTCCATTGCTTCTGAATAGGATACATTCACATGATGATACACACGATCCGCAAAAGACAGCTTCAGTAGTGGCAGCCTCACCTTGGGCAGCAGTTTTCGTACGTGCTGTTTGCGGATGGGTTCATAATGTTGCACCCAAGACATAAGACTCTGAAAAACAATCGCTCCGGTGGCACTTGAATATCATCACTGCCCAGCAGCTTACCCAGCTGATCAGCGTTTAGTTTTCGGAACTCCTCACTCTGGCCTACTAACTACAAAATGCTTGTTATACAGCGAGTTCCATCAAAGCGGTGCAGTTCTGCAGTTCTGCAGCTCTGCAATTAAGCCTATGCCTAGACAGTTGGATAAATCCACTTTAAGTGCCATAAAATTCTCACAGGCTGTGACTGCACTTCAAGGCTTCCAGTGTAGCAATATTTGACCAAAGTTTGAAGAACATCGCTGTTTACTTCACCCGGAGATATCTCATTGTTGTTGCCTTATCGCATTGGGCTGGTGAACATACATTTTCCGTCCCAGCCCGAAATGAGCCCTACATCAAATTTTAGTGTGACCTTTTACTCTAAGCATTTTTTGCCCAGTATTTTTATACATCTTTGTGAAAAGTAAGCTACGCTATATTGTAGACTCTGTATACATTGTAAATCACCGTAAAGAGCATATGAATGCCTTAGGAACGAATTGTCTTTTATGTCGATACTTATCATAAAAAGTGTCAAGAAATATTGATGAATAACTCAAAAAGTTAACAAATATTGTGTATTTTTCGAAAAAATCTTGAAATCGGTTCTTAAGAGAAAAAAAATGAATGTAATCAAATAAGTACATATATATGGTGGCCCATCTGTTGGACATTTTGCTAATTGCAATTAAATTTGGCAACTGTATATAGCAAGAGCAACTTTCAAAGTGTTAATTTATATATGAAAAATAATGTTATCCTAATGGCCTTCGCGGCCTGTAATCTAATATCGTAATTTTCGTTGGTTTTTCTCAAACTCAAACTCAACTCAAAACGAATTAGTGATGCTATTAATACTTCAATTTCTGCGCCATTTGAATCTTTTAAGCGTATAAATGGAGGTCCTAATTATAAGTATTTGGCAAGCAAATCAACAGATGGCCCACCTTATTTATAAGTACATCTAGTATTAAAGTATTGGAAGTTTTATAGCTTTGCACTATCGGTTTTTGATTGTCGAAGTTAAACAGGGTCTTCTAAAACACATGAGTACCCATTAGATGACGTATGAATTTTTTAACCATTAACCATAAACTTTCTACGATTTAATTAAAAAAAATTTCAACTAAAACTCGCATATAACATAGCTAGAAATTTTTTTGAGTGCAACGATAGCTCCAAATTTGTAATACAACCCCTCTCTTAATCGGACTCCAAATCTCGACGTGTGTGTGCAAACTGTATCTCTGTGTGTGCCTGGGAATCTATGTTATGTTTTGCGGGTGTCAGTTGGTATGTGTCCAGGTTACTAAAACTCTAAAGTTTTGTTTTTCGTTGCGGTTGGTTATTTTTGTTGTGTTTTTTGGCTCTAACCAGGAGAGCTTATTGTATTTTGTGGTTTAATAACCCCAAATAAATCTACGAAAAGCCGCAGTTACTCACATTTTTTGCACTTTATTTTTGGTTTTTTGGAAGAGACAGGCCAGTTGACAGGGTTACAGTGGTTACACTTGGAATTTGTTTTGTTTTGCTTACTTGCATTTGGGGTGCGGTCAATGTTTTGCTTTATTTACTGTAGTTGCTGTATTCCTCTTTTTTGGATCCGGGATTTGGCTTTGTTCGGCACGAGCGTAACCCCGTTCAAATAGGATAATCGCACGTACGCCAGAATAACAGCAACAAATTCCAAGATTCGGATTAAGCGCCAACAAGGGCTGTGTAAACGCTTATCAAAGACCCCTCCACTGCACCAGACACGCAAGGAGCGAGGAGTTTTCAATTTGAAGCGCCAGTCGTCATGACGATGGACGCTCTTCCCCAAAATAAAAGGATGCCCTCAACACTCAAGCACGTTCGGGGTACTAAGGACTGAAGACAGAAATCTTTTGACGGGCTTTGCTCGGTGTCTGCTGCATTTTTTATTAGCCACGTCAATTATTGGGCTATTACTCAATTTATTTATTTATTTCGTAGCTGTTGTTGTTGTGTGGCCTCTTGTTTATAAGTGAAGTATGTGTATATGGTATATATTCTCGTATATATATATAGTACATACTCATTGGATCGTCCAGCTGCTGGACATCTGGACTTGCACTTGACCATTTATGCTTGACTTACTCGAACCAATGGCGTGCAAACGATGGCATCAAATGGACTGCAATGTATATAAGTATTGAAATTTGTACATATGTATGTACTTATATACTGTATTTATGTAATAACTATGTTACGCTAGGGAATTGCGGGCCGCAGCTTATGGCCGTGCCAAAGTTCACGAAGATAAATGAATTTGCGCAAATGGCTGAATGATGAAGGCCAGAATTTTTATAGAGCTAATATAACCATAAACTAGCGAGATACTCTGTACGTGGTTTTAGAGTCAATACATGAAATACAATTTTATTTTAACGTAATTAGTGTATGCAAAAAGTTTTGTCGTATCAACTTTCAGGCAAAAAGTTTAGACAATCAAAAACTATAAAAGCTTTGTTCAAATTCACATTTCCATTACAAAAATCTGCATAAAATCAACAAAAATCAAAATTTTTTTACAGAAGTTGCTATAGAAATGATTTTGTTTTTTCCCTGGGAGTCAATGGAGGTTTTTTATGTAACTATATTATATAACAATATTTTGTTGTTGCACCCAAATAACAGAAGGTTCATGGTAGGAAAATATGAAAAAAGTTTACAAATTAATTAGGATGGTTTTATTGCAAATATCTCAATAATATTGCATTGCGGTTGCTCGATTTCTGCATATTATTCATATCCGTTTTAATTTTTTTATTTTTATTTTCTGGATGCAAAGGTTTTGGTGCAAATACAATTTTTATACCCTGTACCGTATGGTACTAAGGGTATATTAAGTTTGTGCAAGCCGAAAATGTATGTAACATATAGAAGGAGACGTCGGAGACACCCCAAAGTTACCTAAAATATGATCAAGGTTAATAGAGAAGTCGATATACCCATCTCCGTCTGTCCGTCCGTCCGTCCGTCCGTCCGTCTGTCCGTTTGAACGCCTAGATCTCAGAGATGGTAAGAGCTAGAGTTACCAAACTTTCACATTAGATCCCATATTATTCCATAGGAGACAAGTTTATTTTATTTTTTTGATATCGGGGATAAATTATATAGCTCCCATGTGGGTGTTTGAGACGACCTCGACAAAAAAAAAAGTTTCAGATGAATAATTCATTTGTTTATGAAGATATTGTAACCAAATTTGGTATTCGAAAGTTTTTTATAGTTCCCAATCACTGTACCAAATTTGATCAAAATCCGTTGGTTAGATCATATAGCTCCTTTAGGACCGATCGGCCAAAATAACTTTTTTTATAAAAAATTCGTTATATTTTGTTTTTTAATAAAGATATCGCAACTAGATTTGATGTTTGGAAATTTTTTAGAGCACTTTAGCAATGTGCCAAATTTGAACAAAATCGGTTGACTATATCATATAGCTCCCATAGGGCCTATCTTCCAAAAAATCGATCTTTTCACAAAATTTGTTGTGTTTCGTTTGTTTGTTAAGATATTGGGACCAATTTTGACATTCGTGAGTATTAATAGTTCCTTAGCACTGTACTAAATTTAATCCAAATCGGTTGACTATTCTATAGCTCCATAGGACCAATCGGTCCAAAAAAACGTTTTTTATACCAAATTCGACGTGTTTCGTTTGTTTGTAAAGATATTTGAAATAAATTTTGAATTCAGATCTTTTTAAGGTATTTAAGCACTGTGTCAAATTTTATTGAAATCGGTTGACTATATCATATAGCTCCCATAGGAACGATCGGTAAAAAAAAAATTTTTGTTTAAAAATTCTTCCTTTTTTGGTTTTTTGTGAAGGAACCGGACTTTATTGCAAGCTAGTGGTACAGGGTGTCCTAAAGTCGTCCGCGCCCGACTTTACGTACGCCATTTTTTAATTTTGGCCGTTTACTAAATTAAGTTTTTGCACAAACTGCGACATAAATAGTTTGAGTTCATAAAACTCTCATAGTTTACAATTAATAGATATACACCCATTTATAGATAATACGTATTAATTGTTATGATTGCAAATTCAATATTTTGAATTTGTCTATTTATATAAGACATTTGTTCTTTAAGGGACTTGACCAAATTAAATGGCAGTGCTCCTGGTCTTGAGATTACCTAGTATGGTATTTCCGATCCGTTCTTTTACGAACAGGTTTAACGAGTACTTTTTTAGCTTTTGCGGTGCGCTTTCTTAGAAAAATCATTCTTGATACAAACCTATTTTATGGCAATTTCCTCCAATATAATTTAAAGCAGATTGTTTACATTTTGATTTTTTATGATATACAGGGTCCTATATATATATATAAAATTATATATATTCATTTTGGAAAATTACCTTTACTCAATTCAAGGTACAAAATGTGTAAAAATAATACGAAATTTAGAAACAATTTACTTTCGCTCAATATGGATACCATTTGCCTTCACTATGGCCACCTTTTGCCTTCACTATGGCCTTGAGACGGTCCAAAAATGAATCGCAAGCTGTCCGAATGTGACTTGCAGGTATTTTGGCCCACTCGTGGACAATGGCTTTTTTCAGCGCCTCGAGACTGTTGTATCTTTTAGTTCGCGACCTTGCTCTCCAAAATGGCTCAAAGCAGATTAATCCATCGGATTCGCGTCTGTGTATTCGAGAGCCATTGTGTGGACATCAATGAAGTTCGGAACGTTGTTTGTTCAGCCATTCTTGGTTCACTCGAGCTTTGTGAGACGGTGCCGAGTCCTGTTGAAACGTCCATGGTCTGCCACCGAAATGTTTGTATGCCCACGGCTTCAAAGCAACCTCCAGAATACTTTCCCGATAATATTGCGCATTAACCTTGACGCCAGGCTCGATGAAAACGATTGGAGAGCCCCTATCTGCGGTTACAGCGGCCCAAACAATTATATGTGGCGGGTGCTGCCTCCTGGTGGCCAATCGATGACTCAAATTCTCGTATGAACGGTCCCTCAAGTAAACCCTATCGTTTTGAGAGTTTACGAATTGCTCAATTGTAAAAATTTTCTCGTGAGAAAACACAATGTTTGGCAATTGACCGCTTTCGGCCAAGCGAAGCAACTCCTTCGCTCTCTCAAGTCTGACTTGTTGCTGCTTCAGTGTGAGATCATGTGCCTTTTGGATCTTGTAAGGCTTGACCTTGAGATCATTTTTCAGTATGCGACGGATGCTACAGTCAGATATTTTCAGTTCTTTCGCCATTTGATTGGCACTTCGTCGAGGATTTCGCTCAAGTCGCTTCTTCACTTTTTGAACCATCTCACGTGACGTTGCAGTCTTTTGATGACCACCTCCATGACGTTTTGCGATGCTACCAGTATCATTGTAACGAGTTATGGTGCGATAAACGAAAACTTTATTTACTTTAAGGTGTTCGAGCTCACGAACAATCGCTGGTTGTGATTTTCCAGCTAAATATAATGCAACTACACTATTACGTTTGAAATCCATTACTGATTTTTTTTTCGCGTTAACTCACGGCAAAATGCTTTCGTACGCTTGTAAACAATACTCTAAACTGTCATTTAGCTAACTTACAGACAGCTGATGCCCGTGCGTCAGCTGCGCGAGCGGTCTGAATTTGGTTACACTTCGAATGCCGGAATAAGTAAAACTAACAGTTGAAGTTCTAATTTTCTTTTTACCTAATAATAGTATTATATGGGCTCAAAAATTTTACAGTTGTTAAAAGATTTAGGAAAATATTCACAATAACCGGCTACTTAAAGTCTGAAGATAGAGCGAATAGGCCAGGTCTTTAAGGTGAGAGAGCTTTACTTTTAAATGATTGTGTAGACCGATAGTAGCATAAAACCGGAAATTGACGAGGATTTCTCTAGTACATAACAGAATTTTGAAAACTTTCATTATTCTAGTTTTTAAATGGATATATATTAACTCGAATAAAAGTAAAAGTATCTTCATATGAACTCGGTGAAGTTTCTAGGTTTGTTTCTAAGTTTTCGGGGTTTTGTGAATACTTAAATAGATAATCAGGGTTCAAGGATCAATCGCAGTAACAACATATTATTAAAAACCAAAATAGAATCACACGCAAACACACAAACACGCGCAGACATCGCTTTTATAAATAGCCAGAAGTGTCCAATATTTGCCGGCATTTAAGTAAGTATTAAGTATATTTAAATCAAATTCGAAATTGGCTTATTGGGTTTGGGCCACAAAAGCAGCCACTCAAAATTTTTTGATGGGTCAATGGTTTTACGATGGGCATGAAGTGTGTGCCTGTTATTGATAATATTGGAATTTCAAGTACACCTTGACATGAGCTTTGTGTTTGCCAAAAAAAATCGAATCAAAAAAAGAATAATGAACAAAAAGGAACGTATCCATAGCTAGGCACAGCTGGAACTTGTCCAACAATTTCAAAGACAAAATGAATGGGAATCCCAAAGTGCGGGTATGAAGGAAACACAACAAGTACTTACGACGTATGATATGTGTCCAGTCAGTCTTATGATAGAGTCCAGAGAGTGCTCAACATGAGGGTTTACTTTATTCTTCACTTTTGGACCTGACACCAAAGTCTTGTAAATGTTGGCAGCCGCAGAGATTGCTTTATAGAAAATAAAATAAGGAACTTAAGTAAATTTTATGGTAATTTTTGTCGAAAGAAAGTTCAAATACTGTGAATTTTTGTTTTTCATTATAGATTTCCAGGGAGGTGAAGTAGAAAACCATAGTTTTTTGTTTTTGGCTATATTTCGATATTGAATACACAAAGACATTGATGCAAAAATCGCTGAAAATTTAGTCAAATTTATGAAAATTTATTGATTTTAAGAAAAATTTAAATTTAACTTTCCAGATTAGTCAAAATTGTGGTTTTTTGTCATCGGGATTTCTTGGTCGGCATACTAAAAATTAATCGTTACGGAAAATATCACCTATACTTTATTTTTGTTGGTCCTGATCTCATTTGTTTATGAAGTCAATAATTTTGCAAGACTATCACATAATACATAATAATAGTTATTTTATTTGTACTTTAAAAAAAAAATGACACCGAAAAAATACGATCGAAAATCATCGTCAAACAAACTCGAAAGTGAATCTTTTATGGTGTTTTAAGGAGACAGGCCATATATACCTTATATTTTAGGGAACGCTAAAGCTTAATCCGAAGTCCAAAAAGTCTCAGAATGTGTCGTGACTTAACCTTAAGAAACTACATCAGAACCTTGACGTGGAAGGATTATTTTGATCTCGGAGTCATATTCAAAAACATTTAAAAAAGCAGCGTTGAAAACTACGAATCGAAAAATAAATGCTATAGGAACAGGCTATCCCGAAACTCTGGGTTGCTTTCTATCACAAGTAAAGTTCAGGCTTTTAGATATTAAGTTCCCAAAGGGAGAGATAAAATGTTGTCCTAAAATGAGACTTAGGAGAAGTACCTTAAAGAGCATTGAAAAACGTATATTTGAAATTGAAGCTATCTCTCAAATAAACGTTAAATTAATAAACTGATACCTGTAGACGACTTATAATTTTTTCGAGATGAAGCCTTAAGGTTTTTACAATATTCGAACTCAAAAAAAAAGTAACTCGTGCATTGAATAATATCGTACGATATAGAACAACTTTTTCAAAAATTCAAATAAGCTAGGCAGCAAAGGAAAGCATTTCGGATCGTAGCCAAATAGATCAGAATGAGTTGATATATTCAGTATACGTGCAGGACGTCCTTAACCCACCACATTAAAACATCATTTTATTATTATAATAATTAAATCACTTTTTAATAATTAGTAGGCAATTTGTAAGTCCTTGAAGAATTAAAACTCCAAGCAAATATTTTTATAGAGCATGCCAACTTTTTAGGGAATTTAGTTTTACTATCTAATACATTGTTTTGGCTTTTGTTTTTGCAGTCAGTATAAAAATGCTGCAAGTATAATAAGGGGCAGGCATTGCTTTGTGCTTACCTCATAGAGGTAGTAAGTAGGAAGAAGGTAGCATTTACTACTTCCATGTCGTTTACTTTTTACGTCTTTGTAAATAGGCGACTCTGACTTTGGCTCATAAAATGCACATGGAACTAAAAATGGCAAGATGCAGCCAGTGCCGCCTGCTTCTATTCATTTCCTACATTCATTTTCTAATCTCCAATGCGGGTTTGGGGTTGCACCGTAGGCCACCCGCTTCAAATCAGACAGAACATTTGAGCATTTATTTAGGAGACTCTGGCGCAGGAAACCAAAGTAACCCAAGCAGCCCAGGCAGCCCCCATCTAATGAATGAATGAGTTGAAAGCGAAGCAGTCGGTGCGGCACGAACGAGAGTGAACGAATAAATGAATGCATGAATGCCTGTTTGAATGAATGGTGGCATGAATGCATTTAGCTTCGATGGGCATACACGCGTAGCTCCAGGTTGAGCACTCCTGCATCTAGTGCTAGTACTGAGCACTGAGTTGAGCTCATCCTTGGATGGATGCCTTTTGGCTGACATGGTTGTGCTGTTAAAAGCGCAGCTAGTTCGGTTACTATTCAGCATGAATTCTAATTGCGCAAATGAATTCAAATCCTTTGCACAAAGTTGACACGACAAAAATTCAAGGTGCGGGTTCACAGCTTGCCAGCCCTCCAACTACTATGTACTATAGTACGTAGTTTAGATATACATCTATTACGTTCTTGGGTTTCCTTTATGTGTACATGTGTGTGTGTGTGTGTGTGTGGGGGAGTTTGCTTACAGATCCAACGTTCAATGCCTGCATCAATGCTGTATGCCACAAAAAGAAAAAAAGCTTACTCGTATTACAAGGCGATACAAATTGCGGGTAGGATTCACTCAGGTAGGGGCAGCCAATGCAGTTTTTGGCCCAAAATTATTACAAAAGCGAGTGCTTCAACCAAAAACTTATACTGGCACTAACAAGGGCCACCCGATTTGTGTCATTGGCATTGGTAACACTGCTGAAAGATGCTTTTTGTTGAGTTTAGTTTGACACTTCATTATAGATAGACTTCCGCTGGCGTAAGTTGCTCTGGAGCAACGCTTGCAAATTTGTGGAATTTTTTCCGTTCGTCAAACTTACTCAAAGTTCAAAATTTTATTCTTAGATGAAGCCCATTTTTGGTTGAAGTAAATAAGCAAAATTATCGCATTTGAATTGAGGATAATCCACAAGTTTTTGTCCACTGAAAATTACTGTCACCTGTCTATGTTGACAAACCCAAGTCAGTTAGACGTTAATGTTATTAAATGTTCAATCCAATAAAGCCCATATTAAAAATATATATCTTTGTTTCATTATGATTCAAACTTGTGTAACTTTAAAAAAAACGCACTTTATATCCATTTGTTTACAAACTGCGAACTCAACATTCCTCAAGTCACGCCTTCTCAACAGAACCCTGAGACTCCGAATATATAAAGCAGTGATCCGACCAATGCTAATGTGCGGATGTGAGACGTGTACTATAAGGAAATCAGATACATAGTTGGCCTCCTAGAGAGAATACAGACAATAGATCCTTATGTTTACCGCGTTCCCATCAACTAAGAACTACTGGAGATATAAAAGGACATAAGTTTAGCTGCCTGTCATGTCGCACAGACTTCGATGGACAGGACATGTTGCGAGAACGCGAAACCCAATTTTGAAAAAAACCTGCTTCAATCAACCAGATTTGGAGAAACTAAACGTCCTAAACTGAAAGGAAACTTCAAAGAAAATAGATTTTTCGAGAAATAGAAAGGTTGATGAAGATGATCGCCTTCCCAACACGTTGATAGATAAAAGTTTACTCCGATTTTTGAATGCACCCACAATATTTTATTTTTTGAATCAATGCAAAATGCTTTTTGCAGGGTGTTTCACTGTCGAGCAACGCTGCGAGTGACTTACTTTTTTTTATTTAATTTTTTTTTTAATGTGTGGCCAAGTGTTTAAGGGCTAAAAGGTTGCAGCCGTTGGTAACAAATTGGCCAAATTTGTAGTGTTAACCGTAAGGTCGCAGCTAGCAACTAAACCTCTGTGCCGGTAAAGATTCCATGGGCAAAGTTTATAATTAAAGTTCGTCTTGTTGGAGAAATGATGCTGCAGCTTTACGAAGTTCTTCTAATGAGATAATAGAAACCAGGTGCAAATGAATGAATAGCCTTGAAAGTTGGGCCATAATTTTGTTGGAATTTACACTGCAAAAATGAATTGCTTATAATTTGCTTCGGTTCGAAAGTATCAGAAGGATTCAATTTGCAAAACACGTGAATAAAATAAATAAATGTTTATTTATCACTTTTAGAAGTTCTTGAGGATTCTTTAGAGCCGACATATAACGCAATAAGTCGTATTAAACTTTAATGCAAAAATTAATGGTTTTACATTTTCTTTAAGTGTGCTTAAGTTCATCGTTAGTTTCCTACTTCCAGTAATTTTTCTAGATTATCAATTTATTAACTTAATATTTACTATGGAAATACTGACAATAATTTGCCTTGATTTTGATTTCGTATGTGCATCCGAACAGTACTATGTGTGTGACAAGGTGGAGCTTGAAGATGATGCTACTCCCAGTGTACTTAGGGGGTTTGATTTTGCCGACGTGATCTGGGGTAAGCTGCGAAATTCTGGTGAAGAGGAAAACGCAAAATACCGTGTCTGGGCTCTAACTGTGGCTCTTATCTGTTATACACTTGGGAATGAATAAAGCAATCCCTATCTCAACCTCAAGCAAGTTTTGCCCTAATTATCGTAGTGTGGTAGGGTAATGCTCTAATGTTCTCGGCGAGGTTTACCCTAGACTATCAACAGAGTTGTGCGAAGGGTTTAGGACGCATGGCAAAACAATCAAATAGATTTCCCTAGCTACCTACTTATATCAGTCCGTTAGCTGGTTAAGGGCTGCCTGACATTTCAATACCCTGTAACCTATTATCAAAAAAAGTTATATTCTTACTATCTTACTATCTTATATAGAAACTGTAGACTAAGTGCCTCCGGTGCCTGCGCACAGGGTGGCAGATTCCATAAGGTTGGCAAAATTGGAGACATAAAGTTAAAAAAAAAAATTTGTTGTACTAAAATTATTTTGATTAGTGACGATGATAAACGATGTAAAACAGGTAACATTATTAAACTTCAACTTTAAAAAACAACGTTCATTCTAATAAAAGGGTTTCAATGCTCTTTTAAAACTTCAAGTGCATTATAAGTATTTATTACCTACTGCTGTCTAAACTACACATCTATTTTCGGTGCCTATAATGACGTTGTTATATTTATTTTGGAGAGTTTTCAAACAAATACTTCTTCGACACCGTCACGCCAAATTTTAAATCAAATCTGGCGGCTAAGTTTAAAAAAACGCTGCACCCTTCCATTATAGCGACCTCCTGCCAGCTGTGATCAGCTATGCTGTTTATTCGCCATCAAAAGTACATGTCATCTTAAAAAATTCGACGATTACACAATAGAATTGGGTAAATGTAGTTCATTTCACTGAACAAGTTCAATAGTTCTTTTTTTTTCAGTGAACGAAGTCGTTCTTTTCGATTAGTAGTTCGTTTTTATGCCGATTTTTCTTTCTTAATCGTACTATATGTATATATGACCATTCTGAAGTAAAAATCGAGCAATAAGAAAAGAATGAAATCACTTATTGGAAAAACGTTTTAAAAAGAGTAGTTGCTGCTACAAAAGCTCTAGCCTCACGTGGGCTTCCATTTCGAGGAAATAATTAAAAACGCGGCTCTCCGAATAATGGCAATTTTTTAGTGCTCATCGAATTGCTAGCATTATTTGATCCTTTTTTAGAACAGCATATCAGAAGATTTGATAACAAAGGATATGACAGTACAAGCTACCTGTCAAAAACTATCTACGAAGTATGTATACAAATCTTGGCAAATAAAGTATCATCTCTAATAGTCGAGGAAATCAAAGCAGCCAAATATTTCGGTTGATAGTAGACTCAAATCCGGATATATCGCACGTTGATCAACTGTCATTTGTTATATGATATGCGCAAAAATATGGAATACCTGTAGAAAGCTTTCATGTTTATTGAAAACACGGGAAACAAAGCTGAAGATTTTTTGATTGCCATAATATCTGCTCTAGAGTTTTTGGACTTTGATATAGCAGATTGTCCGAGTCAGTCCTACGATAACGCGAACAACGTATCAGGATTTTATTTGGGTTTGCAAGCAAGTCTCAAGGAAATCAATGATCTAGCAGATCACGCTCCTTGTGCAGCTCATTCATTGAATTTAGTTGGAGTTCACGCGGTTGAAAGTTGTCCAGAAGCTGTTTCCTTTTTCAATACAGTTCAAGCATTGTATAATTTTTTCACCGCAAAAGTTCCGGGCACGCCAACGAAAAAATCAGCTGCAAGCAACGTAAATTCGATATTCCGTTTACCTTTTTTTAGAATTTATGGAAACCGTTTTTGAATTGTTGTTTTTATACCCTGTACCGTATGGTACAAAGAATATATTAAGTTTGTGCAAGCCGAAAATCTATGTAACATATAGAAGAAGACGTCGGAGACACCCCAAAGTTATCTAAAATATGATCAGGGTGAATAGAGAAGTCGATATACCCATGTCCGTCCGTCTGTCCGTTTGAACGCCTAGATCGTAGAGAAGGTAAGGGTTAGAGTAACCAAACTTTCACATTAGATCTCAATTATTCCATAGGAGACAAGTTTATTTTATTTTTTTTTTATCGGGGATAAATTACATAGACTCCTTGACAAAAAATAAAAGTTTTAGATGGATAATTCGTTTATTTATAAAGATATCGTAACCAAATTTTGTATTCTTAAGGTTTTTGTAGTTCTCAAGCACTTTGATCGAAATCGGTTGACCATATCATGTAACTCCCATAGGAACGATCGGTAAAAAAAAATTGTTGCTTAAAAATTCTTCTGTTTTTGGTTTTTTTTTAGGGTATCCTAAAGTCGTCCGCGCCCGACTTTACGTACGCCATTTTTATTTTTGTTAATTGTTTAAAAATATATATTTAAGAAAACCTCATCGCTAGTTTTTGGAAAATTTAATAAATATGGGAGGAATTCATATTTAAGTGCTGTGCTATGACTTTAGTGGTTTATAGGTTTTTTTTTCTAGCGCTAACAGTTTGTCATGGAAAATTGACATATAAGAATGAGGAAATAATAATAATTTTTATGATCTTAGGGTGTCTCTCTTGGGATAGAAAATATGACTGAGGGTTTGTTTTCGTACTCTGATCCACTTTTGCAAAAAATATACTTAATTACTTGGTAAAATATATGACAATATAAATGACGTAAGTGGATCGGTCTAATCGAGCTAAAAAAGTAATTTTAATCATACCCAACCCCCAGTGGGCTATAGTCGGACCAATCCGTCCATTACCCTTCATATTTTTTAGACGGTTATCTGATTTGGTTCAAAACAAATGTTTAATTGATAGAATTAAGTTTTAGCTTTCTGCGTGAAAGATTTGGCAGTAAGTAGTAAAACGATATTATGTGGGACTTGGGGGTGTTATATCTGTTCTTGTTGACTGTTACGCTAAAAATATCTTGTTTTTATTTACCTTTTGGACAAATATATTATTTTTGGCTGTGATTCTTAGACTTGCCAACTGATTTTAGAAATAATTGGCCCTCAACTGATGAATTATTAAAAAGTTCTGTGTTAAGTTTCGGCATTTTTGAAACATAAGAATAAAATACAGATAGAATAATAATTTCTGGAAATGGAATCCGACCAACAATATTTTAGCTTTTTTGGGACTCGACAAACTGACTCCTAAAACTTATTTATTTTTCTGTGTTATATATGTTCTGTTTTATTGCTTCATAAAACCTAATATTGGCGTCCGATGCGAACAGGTGTAAGGGGTTCATATTAATATTCTTGTTGTTTTATTACGCCTAAAATGCTATCGATTTGAAGAAAATTTTAAACGTTTCCTTCAATGAAAATATTTATTTGGAAATGGAATTGTGTATGACCATAGGATGGTGTATAGTACGTGTGGGTTGAATAAAATGCAACTGTATGCATGTGTATACGCGACCAAGTATATATCTTTTTAAATGTATTTGTGTGTCTGGTTCAAATTGTTTTACCAAGTGCAAATCTAAAATGCTTTGCGACAATTTTACTCGGATAACTAAGATAACTCGGAGAACTAAAAGTAATTCAACTGAATTTCCTTCCAAGTGAGTTGATGCAATTGTCGTTGTTTTGCTGCTGGTCTTACTGCTGGAGGAACTGGAGGCGCTTACAAAATGGCATCCACAATTTAGTGGAGCTGCTGCTGGGCATCACGTCAATTGTCTCAATTTGATTTGAAATAAGCAAGTGAAGCTACAATAGCAACATAACCAACACCCACACAACGCACAGATACAGTCACACTTCAAGGAACCACATTTTTAGCTGTATTTGCTCCACTCAGTCCACTCAGTTATGGGCAGCTAAAGCAACTGCATCATCTTCATCAATATCATTACCGTCATCGTCATCATCGTGATCATCCTCATTGACAGCATCATCAGCTGTGACAGTTCCAGTTTCGTTAGACAATTCCATTGCCAAAATGTGTTCGTTGTCGGAGCTATCCACAGCTGATTGTTTGCGCTCCTGCTGCTCATCCATGGTCAGCAGCCAGGAGGATGTCTGCAATTGTCGCATGGTTTTTGTATTAGCCTCATGAACTTTGTTTTGTTGGCGGGTTGAGTGTCATACAACAGCAATATACTTACACTCAGCTTTTCTGTCTTGGTTGTCTGACCAGCTGCATCTTCATCTTTATCTTCATCTTCAACTGCAGCTTCAACTTTGACTTTGCCATCAACGCCTCCCACATCAGCAGTTTCTTCCTCGTTATACTCTGCCACGCTTATTGAATTTCGCTTAGTGCTAGTAGCAATTGGCTTCTGCTGCTTCTTCTGACCCTGACCATGTCCTGGAGGAGTTCGTTCGCCCACGTCGGGCACATCGAGCGTGCGTGGCAGCACGGGCTGTATGGCGGATAATGTGTCTGTGTATGTGCCATGAGATTGTAGACACTGTCACATACTTTGCAATAAATCGCTGGATTTCTCTGGTACTCACTTTGGTCCACATGATAGCCATGATGATCAGCCGTATAAAAGATAGTGGAGAACTTGCTATTCGGCAATGGTATCGAGTAGTAACCCTTGCGTGCAAGTATCCAGTTTTTACCTACGGGCAGCCAGTAGGAGCGTTCATAGCGTGTGTCTCCATTGCTGAGACGATATCTGTAGGGAAAATACTAGTATAAACGAGGGCAAGCTGCAAAATAATTTCGTTTAGCCAGGGAACTACGTGGAACCACCAACTGATCTGAGACGATTAGTCAAGGAGTAATCGCACTTGGATCCACAAATTGATCGGACCGCTTACTTGTGCCATTGTAAGAGGAGCCGTTGGCTATTACTTTACAGCATGCCCTCGCTAGAAAGCTCAACTAAATTATAAATTATAGCCGCGGGGTTCCAGTGTGTCGGAATTAGTTTATCACACTCACCTGTATTCATAGTGACCATCTAAATCACGTTGATCAAACTCCTCGATGAGTCTGGGTTGCTCAGTTGTTGGCCAAGTTGCTGGCTGAGGACGGGGATGATGATGATGGCGCTGTTCCTCCGAGTTCGTTGTGGCAGCAGTTGTGGGTGTGCGTGTGGTGCTGAGTGGCCTGTTAGTGGTTGTGGTACGTTTTGGACGCACTGTTCTGGCCTGGCAGAGACAGACTGCATTAAGACAGAAGAGGAGCAGTGCCAAGGCTGGAAGGCGCGTTATCCTTAAGGCACGTAGCATTTTTATAAGGCACTTAAAATGTTTTTCCTTTTTAATATGCTCTAGTGGTGTTTCGTGCAGTTTTTGGTGCTGGACAAGATGACTTGCTGCCTTGCCTTAAATTTAATAATTGATTCCTTCGAGTTGAAATTTGTGCGCTTTTATAGTAGCTGCTGGCCACTTAATGGAGTTGGAGTAAAGCCTTTTGGCACTAAAAAATGTGAGATACTTGTACCTGCATGTGGCAAGCCCAAGAAAGAAAGTCGAAAGAGAGAGAGAGCACGACAGACACAACAGCAACATCCAGAGAATCGTTGAAGAAATGAAAAATTAATATAATAAACTTTTGTGGTTGCGCGTCAATGCCATCATTGACGATGAGGATGACAACGACGACGACGACGACGACGATGATGATGATGATTTTGTCTGACCCCAAACCCCTAAGACTACATTGACCCGAAGGATTCCGTTTCTCATCTTTGACTCTTTGTGATTTTGACAGCAGCATTTGGTGTTCTATATGTATCCCAGTATCTGGATATTGAGTCTTTGAGCTGTTTTTTTTTTGGAAAATGTTTCGGGTTTGTTTGTTTGATTGTCTCCTCTTGCTGCAAGCTACGCTTTGTTGGCGGCGTGCACAAAGTGTGTCAAGCGCAGATGCAGGAGGCATGGTTCATTGACCATCACATCCATAGGTTCGCGTCATCGTTCAACAAAGCCTCAAGCAAAAGAAGGAAAGCTTCAAACTCATGTTATCGCCTACATCAGCTTCCACTTCTGTCTTGGGCCCCCGCCTCTCTTTTTGCTACTGATTCTGTTGTCTTTTTGTTTGTGTTTATCGATGTGCCGATATTATGGGCGTTCATTTTTTCCTCATATCTCTTTATTTTGGTTTATGGTTCTTTAATTGTTTAACACTTGAATGTGTCCTTGACGGCTCGGTTGACCGCTTTGCTTCGCCTTGTCAGTAGCCAGACAAGTCGATATGCTATCGGTGCCCAGTGGGCCAAAGAGTCAATAAAGAGCAATTAAAAAAAAACATATTTCGTTTGGTGCTTAGAGAAGATAGTTCTACTTCTGATGGGAAGGTAAAATTCAAAATAATGATTTATTTTCGACAACTTTTGTCAGAATTTATTAAAATTGAATTCAAATAATTCCAATTCTGCTTCGAAATCCTAGATTTTATTTTTCTTCATTTGATCTTTAAAAACGTGAATGGATGCTTTGAAATTATTTGTATGTCAGCTTTGACTACAAAGCAAGCTTAAATTATTTTCAAAGGAACTCATTGGATCTCTAACGTGCAATTTACAACTATAGATAAAAATCTGAACCAACCAACCCTATGTACCTAAATGGATTATTTCTCCCAAATTCTATTGAAATTGACACAAGCTCTCACCATCCTTGCATACGTATGTCTAGGTGCATAATCTATTGATAAGGACTCTAGGAGGAGTCGACCTCACTCAATAAATTAGTACTATTTCCGGTAAAAAAGGACATGGCCAATGTGATTCCTGCATTAATTTCATTCATTCATCCTAAATGGAAAATTCAAGTTCCTTCATCCTTAAAAGAAAATCCAAGTTCTTATTTCAAGAAGATTGGGAGCTATATGATATAGTTAACCGATTTCAATAAAATTTGACACAGTGCTTAAACACCTTAAAAAAGATCTGAATGCCGAATTCAGTTCAAATATCTTTATAAATAAATGAAACACATCGAATTTTGTATAAAAAAGTTTGTTTTGGACCGTTTGGTTCTATGGGAGCTATATCATCTAGTCCACCGATTTGGTACAGTGCTTAGGAACTATAAAATACTCACGAATATTAAATTTGTTCCCAATATCTTAACAAACAAACTAAACGATTTTTTGGAAGACCGCACCTATGGGAGCTATATGATATAGTCAACCGATTTTGTTAAAATTTGGCACATTGTTTAAGTGCTCTAAAAAATTTCCAAACACCAAATCTAGCTACGATATCTTTATTAAAAAACGAAATATAGCGAATTTTTCTTTAAAAAAGTTATTTTGGCCGATCGGTACTATGGGAGCTATATGATATAGTCAACCGATTTTGATGAAATTTGGTACATTACTTGGGAACCATAAAAAACGATATCTTTATGAACAAACGAATTATCCATCTAAAACATTTCAAAAGAACAGACGGACAGGCGCACATGGGTATATCGACTTCTCTATTCACCCTGATCATATTTTAGGTGTCTCCGACCTTTCCTTCTATATGTTACACACATTTTCGGCTTGCACAAACCTAATATGATACCATACGGTACAGGGTATAATAATTTTTTTGTTGTTAGCTCCAACCAATATTAGCCCTGCAAAATATAGGGTGGACCATCTGTTGGTTTGTTTGTTTGAAACTACTCATTTATGTATAGCCTGACGCTACAGGCCCGTGAGAATATCTTAATTTTCTATGACTTTTTTTTTGACAAAAACTCATCTGGCTGTTCTCTGATCCTTTAAACGAATAAGCGACGCTGATAATTGCACGTGGGCTTTAATTGGTGCGTCAATTGACTCTTGTAGGCACATGCAGATGAGCATGTAAAACTCGACCCAAAGTGGTCCTAGTCCTAGCCAGATGTAAATCTTGCGTACGATAAAACGTATAAAGACGTTCCCGGCGATTTGGTGACATACACTATATTTTTTTCACAGAACGACAATTTTCATAAAATTGTTAAATTTTTACGCAGTGTTCGGTCGATATACGATCCATGAATAAAATTGAGAATTTTTGAAAAAGCAACCCAAGAGATCGACAAATAATATCGATAATATATCGATAATTTAGGTATTTGTAAGATGAATTAGGCTACTAAAATTTTTAGGAGTGTTTAGAAATATTAATAAATATATAACCAAATATATAAGGTAACCATTTACGTGCGTAAATTTATCGTGACAAACAAACAACAATTAAATTCCCCTATAACTGAGAAAGATTGGCTATATTTGTGATTGTGCATTTTAACGCACTGTTAGATTAGCTAATATTTTTTAGCTAATTGGTTTTTGTTTTATTTGAAACGAGCGTGGTTTTTGAAGAAACGTTATAAACTTTATTGTTATTGTTGTCGCGGCAAGTTCTAGGTGACTGGTACACTCGACGGTGATTGAGCTATGCAACCGTATGCAAAAATAGAATAACAGATACTGATTGATCTTTTAACGCTGACGGCAAGGCAAGGTATTACTTAAAACCTTCATATAAATATTTATTATGACTTGCCATGAAAAATTAGAAATTAAGTTGAATTAATTAATTACTACTGCTGCTATTATTTTGGCCATTTCAACCGCTTATAGTAGCTCTTGGCCACGGAAATTATTCTACGTCAGCGGTTTCTGTCCTGTGCTTGCTTGCTCCAATTGGTAATACCAAGGCTACGAAAAACCTCTGTTGTCTGATCTTCCCGTCGCAGAAGCGGGCGTCCCTGACGCCGTTGGCCTCCCAGTGATTTCCTCTCGAAAAACTTTTTAGTTGGAGCAATTTTATCCTTTCGTGCAACATGACCTTACCAGCGCAAAATTAAATAAATGATTCTGATTCTAATTTTTACCATTTTTAAGATTTTTATACCCTGTGTCGCTTGGTACAAAGGGTATATAAAGTTTGTGCAAGCCGAAAATGTATGTAACATATAGAAGGAGACGTCGGAGACCCCCAAAGTTACCTAAAGTATGATCGAGGTGACTAGAGAAGTCGATATACCTATGTCCGTCTGTCTCTCCGTCCATCTGTCCGTTTGAAAGCCTAGATCTCAGAGATGGTAAGAGCTACAGTAACCAAACTTTCACATTAGATCCCATAGTATTCCATAAGAGACAAGTTTGTTTTATTTTTTGGTATCTGAGTTAAATTATATAGCTCCCATAGGGGTGTTTCAGACGACCTCGAAAAAAAAACTTTTAGATGAATACTTCGTTTGTTTATGAAGATATTGTAACCAAATGTGGCAAAATGAAATTTTTTTATAGTTCTCAAGCACAGTACCAAATTTGATCAAAATCGGTTGACTATATCATATAGCTCCCATAGGACCGATCGGCCAAAATAACTTTTTTAAATCAAAGTTCGCTATATTTTGTTTTTTAATAAAGATATCGTAACTAGATTTATCGTTTGGAAATTTTCTAGAGCACTTAAGCAATGTGCCAAATTTGAACAAAATCGGTTGACTATATCATATAGCTCCCATAGGTCATCTTCCAAAAAATCGATTTCTTAACAAAATTTGTTGTGTTTCGTTTGTTTGTTTGTTAAGATAATGGGACCAAATTTGACATTCGTGAGTATTTTATAGTTCCTAAGCACTGTACTAAATTTAATCTAAATCGGTTGAGATCACATGGCTCCCATAGGACCAATCGGTCCAAAAAAACGTTTTTTATACAAAATTCGATGTGTTTCGTTTGTTTGTAAAGATATTTGAACTAAATTCGGCATTTAGATCTTTTTTAAGGTATTTAAGCACTCTGTCAAATTCTATTGAAATCGGTTAACTATATCATATAGCTCCCATAGGAACGGTCGGTCAAAAAGAAAAATTATTGCTTAAAAATTCTTCTGTTTTTGGTTTTTTGTGAAGGAACCGGATTTTATTGCAAGCTGGTGGTACAGGGTATCCCAAAGTCGTCCGCGCCCGACTTTACGTACGCCATTTTTAAAAATAAAATTTGATTTTTTCCCGAATGTGTAACTTTCTTGCTTTTCGGGTTCTTGCTCTATAGTCTAAAAGCTTTGCAAGAATTTCTCAACCTTGGTAGGCTACTGCTCCAAAGCCATAGCCATATTGCACATTCTCCATTTAAAACGCCAAAGGATTGAATTTGGGATCCTATACAACAGCAGTTTGTTCGATCCAATTCCATGACGATACAAAATTTTGTTCACGAGATGTAGACGTAAAAGGTGGCCAAAAATAACAAAAAAAAAAGGCTCTGAGAACTAGTGGTTCACATAGACAAAAAGACGGATAAACAGAAAGACGGACAGATGGACATGGGTATTTCAACTTTTTTACTCACCCTGATCATACTTAAGGTAACATTGAGGAGTGTCCGACATCTCTTTCTATCTGTTACATAAATTTTCAGATTCCACAAACAAAGTATACGCTTTGCACGATAAGAACAGGGAATAAAAGTGGACTTCTCTTCTTTTTTTGTATTAAATCGGATTTTACGAGCCATGAACAGAAATGTATGAACGATTTTATTCAAAAAAATAATTCCCTGTTAGACCCCTTAGAGGGGCATAGGGGATCTCTATTAATAACTGTTCGAATAGAACAGGGCCCTACAGTTTATAGCCGAATCCGAACGGCTGTGTCTTTAATTAATAGAGACTTTCATGGCAAATAGCGTCTTTGAGCTAGCGATGCCAGTGCTAGGTAAACGCACCAGTGCTACTGCGGGGAATCGAACCACCTACCTTCGGTTTAAGAGGCGAGTGCGCTACCACTTACGCCCATGAACGATTTTATTACTTTCTTTTAGTTAACATTAAAAATTGAATTTTTCTCAAAAAAATTGCCAAAAATTACGATATCTAATAAAAATGCATTAATAGCTAACAAAACGGATATAAGACAAAAATATATTTAAAATACTTATTCTTAATAATTTATAATTTAGTAAAAAAAACATTAGTTTAGTATTTATTATTGTTTGACACTTTTGTTCTATTTGCGAAAAATTGTTTTTTTGTTGTAAACAATATCGAAATGGAACTATGGTAACGACTATCCTTTTTAAAGTTGTTAACTAGTGTAAGCAAAGAATTGAAACCAAATTGAAAGATTAATTTTTTTACGGCTTAAGGTATCGATAGCTTAAATCTCAATTGAAACTTAAAATATTTTCTTGCTAAGAAAAGCGAAATTTACTTCACCTTTGTTAGACATTCAAACTAACATTTAAAAAAGATCTTCCAAATTGTATAGTATATGTGTTGTAAGTTAGTAGCCCACGAAAGCACAAATCACGCCAATTACGCCCACCCTCTGTAATATTTCGAAATATATATTTTAAAAATGATAACTTTCCATAATATCTACAAATGAAATTGTCTCAAAATCGGTAAGAATCTGTGACAGTTCGATGTGCACACATGTTTCTCTCAGAAGCTTCATTAATAGCCACTTGATGCCACTAAAGAAAGTGGTTTGGGGATATAATTTTTAGAAAACAACTTTTGATTGTTTATAGGACCCGTATAAAATTTGCATGGCTTTAGCTGGTTTATTGGTGAAATGATGTGGAATATTTTTAAAGTTCATGGCGGGTCTAAATTTGATAAAGGTTGAATAATTATATTAAATAATTTTTTACATTTTATTTTAAGGTAGACCAACCATCATTATAATAAACGTAATGAAAGTTCTCCTCGATTTCAACGCTCATTTGACAAGTTAAATTCAAAAATACCCCGTAAAATTTCACAAAGTACCTAAAAATAACAACAGTATGGAAATTTTGATTTTAAGCTTACACAAAAGTTATTAATAAAAGTTGACCTGCTATGAAAGTTCTAACTATATCAATAGCACACTGAGGACTAAATAAATTTAAATCTGTAATGTAACTTTTTGTTATAAGATAAGATTGTCGGAACTTTAAAATATTTTTGACAGTAAGTAAAGGGTAATTGTTCTATCTCCACTTCCTAGTTGCACGAAAATTAAGTAATTACTTGTGCACAGTGCCATTTGGCATAATACAATAAAATCCGGTTCCTTCATAAAAATCCAAAAGCAGAATTTTGAAGCAAAAATTTTTTTTTGACCGTTCGTTCCTATGGGAGCTATATGATATAGTCAACCGATTTTGATCAAATTTAGTACAGTGCTTAGGAACTATAAAAAACGAATACCAAATTTGTTACCAATATCTTAAAAAACAAACGAAACACAACAAATTTTGTTGAAAAATCGATTTTTTCGAAGATCGGTCCTATATATTTTAATTAAATTTGGTACAGTGCTTGAGAACTATAAAAAACTTTTAAATACCCAATTATTATTATCCATCTAAAACCTTTTTTTTTGCCGAGGTCGTCTCAAACACCCATATGGGAGCTATATAGTTTTTCCCCGATATCAAAAAAATAAAATAAACTTGTCCCCTATGGAATAATATGGGATCTAATGTGAAAGTTTGGTAACTCTAGCTCTTACCATCTCTGAGATATAGCCGTTCAAACGGACAGACGGACGGACATATGAGATCATATTTTAGGTAACTTTGGGGTGTCTCCTTCTATATGTTACATACATTTTCGGCTTGCACAAACTTAATATACCCTTTGTACCATACGGTGCAGGGTATAAAAAAATCAATCTATCTACATACGTGAACGAATGGAATTCAAGTTTGGGGAACGGAAGCAAAAATAAAACTGAAGAAAATTAAAAAGCTCCAAAATAAAGCTCTACGCTAAAAAACAGATGCTTCTTGGTATATTAGCAATTGTTATCTATGTACATAAAGACCTTAACATAGATTTCTCAGGAGACACCATTAACAATCTGAGAGGAAGATAAAAAAGCAGATTGGAA
Source organism: Chymomyza amoena (assembly GCA_037043745.1). NCBI lineage: Eukaryota > Metazoa > Arthropoda > Insecta > Diptera > Drosophilidae > Chymomyza > Chymomyza amoena. Next base: position 126,675 of record JBAMAX010001538.1, read on the forward strand.
ATCCATCCAAATTTGTTGGTCTGTAGCGTTTCGGGTCATAGACCTACTCGAAGAATAAAAAGATTACACCCTTCGGACTTAAAATACAGAAAAATATTGTCAAAATTTGTAAATTGAAAATTTAGGGAATTCTCGCAATTTTGTTGTAGATTATATAACTAATTTTTGTTTGTATTTAATAATTTTGTAAATAATCCTGTTTAGATTTAATATCAAAAATAACACCAGACTGTGGATACCGATTAACTATGTAGTTTTTCGATTCCCCGCAGTAGCACTGGTGCATTTGTCTAGTACTGGCATCGCTAGCTCAAAGACGCTATTTGCCATGAAAGTCTCTATTAATTAGAGACACCGCCGTTCGGATTCGGCTATAAAATGTAGGTCCCTGTTCTGTTCGAACAGTTATTAATAGAAACCCCCTATGCCCATCCTCCAAGGAGTCTAACAGGGAATTATTTTTTTTAGTTTTAATTAGGATGATTACCAACAAATTTTAAAAAAAAGGTGGAATATATATCAAACAGATAATAAAATAATTAATTAATTTTTCGAATTATTTGTGTAGCATTAAATATTTGCTTCCAAAGGATGGTTTTAAAATCTCAAGAAATTTACTCGAGATTTAATAAAATTCACAAATTTAACAAGTTTAAGTCGAAAAAGGTAAAAAATCAAAGTAAACTCACCGCTCATCCAAGATCTCTAACCAGAGTTGGAGTTGCTTAGGTAGCTAGGGTACCAGTTCAGCCGGCAAATCGTAGATGCAAATGGCAAAAAATATCACACCTATATGTATATATAATTTGCATCAAGTTATACATAGACAGAAGGGAAACTTTTTGAACCATAATTCATTCGATAATGGAAAAAAGAAAAAAATCACGAGCTTCGACATATTTTTGATTTCAATTTTTAAAAGCGCTATATGAAAGTAAAATGGGAACTTTTTGGGACAGTGAGGTTATCGAAATCGGCAATTTGAAAATTTGCCACACCAGCGACGGTTACCCTACATTCAATACCACTTTAGCATTTGTTAGCCAAGAGGGGTTGTTTATTGGAAAGCCCATAACTTAACTATGCCTATCTCAAACGGAATTAAAAATTCATTTTGGAATACAATTAAGGCAATTTTTAAGTTAAATTGCTGGGTTACTTAAAAATTTATTCATCGAAATAAGTATTTCTGACAATTTAAAATACCAAATCAACCCTGTGTGGCACATACGGGTTAAACAATTTAAATTGTCAGGCACTTAACCGAAGAAGTTTTTGACACTCACATTGAATACATAATTAATTAACGTAAATGTTTTTTGTGAAGCCATCTTGAGAACGAGATTACAGCAGCGCATCAATTTTATATCTCGAACAGATACCTTTTTTTTTTTTTTGTTTTTGGGAATGCTGTGGAGGGTCCGCCCAAAATGGTCTAACGGTGCAACGCATTCATTTGGCATTTTAATGGATCCGCTTTGGATCTGAGCCAAATACATTTCTCATCCCACGCGCTTGCTTACTTTTGTTGGCCCAAAGTCATAAACATCAATTTAAATGGCCGAAAGGCGCTGAGTCCCAACATCGATGATGATCCGGACACTGTTAATGTCTATAGCGTCAGCGTCGGCTTTGGACTTTGCACTTTGGCTGCATGCTGTGCCCATTTGCCCATTCGGCCGGAGTGCAGCTATCCGGCGGAGCGTGTGTCAACACTCCAAATGGAAAAGAACAAACTAATAAATATTTTTGGAGTTTCTTTTTTTTTTGGCTTGCTTCATATAAGTATAAAATATTGTTTAGAATTTTGTGTGTTCAGTTTGTGGGACGGAGTGGATGTGTGGGGATTGCCCTGATGGCCAGACAAAATGACAAGTCAGCTAGTTTGAGTGGGCCGCTCTGCTATATATCATTTTGCGGCATGTCTCTTGCAGGCTACGCCGGGGGTATTATGCGGCCCAAGTGGGTTGGGGCTTTGTTGTTGAATTTTGTCTAGAATTGGTTTGAGAGTGGGGTCCCGGCACTGAAGCTGACATGTGCAAGTGTCTAAGCCATGAATTTATATTGGTCGATTTCGATTTGAAAGTATTTCGGTTATATAATCTCAACATTTTTATCGCATTCTTGCATCGTTGACGCACAGTTTGATGGCTTTGGCTAAAAGTTTTTCAGCCAGTCCGTAACTGTATGGTGGTTGGTGTATGTGTGTGAGTGTGTCTGTCATTGGCCCGGTTTGTTGTGGTGTGAATTGCTCAATTATAGGAAAGTAGTATCCATCTCTAGTCAATTGTATCTTTGTATCTACAGCTTCAGTTGCTTGCTGTGCTGCCATGGAGCTCTGCCTAACTTTGTTGAAAGTTTCATTTTAAGTTGATTATTGCATGAATTTTGGCCAACAAAAGCAAAGGCATAAAAAAAAACAAACGAGGGAAAAATATATAGTTTTGCCAAGTTGAGTTATTTACTTGTTTGCGTCCCAAATTTGCGCATCAGTCAAACGTTTTTCGGCCAGAACTTGTACAGACAGACTTCCTCCACTTGATGTATTATACAAGTAGTTATTTATCTGCGAATTGTATCTACACAGCTGAATAGCTATCGAGGGCAGCTGGTAAAGTTATCGACCGAGCAAGACAACATCTTTTAAGGCCAATGTAATCAGAACATATTCGTAAGGCACTCCATACATTTTAATTTGGCATGGCATCTGATCTCTTGGGAAATAAATTATGTGGAGGGAACTTAAAAAAAAATCACCTGGACATAGTGACAAACTCACGCAAAGAGTTATATTTATTTCTTTTAAGCATTGACGAACATCTTTTTGAAATTATGTACTCATAGCTTCCTCATAATCCGCATACTAGTAAGTGTGAAGACTACAGAAATTGAAGGAGTTTTCTTGTCCAGTCGAGTCTTTTTGTTTTGGATCTCGCTATTTATATTCTGTCTATAATAAAAAAAAGTATTTTTTGATCGTCGTGCCCATCGCTATCGTTTATTATGCTGTTACTCAAGCGAGGTAGAGTTAAGGAGCTGGAGAACAAAGCCCTTCATTTATTTTTGCGAATGCATATTGTCGTCTATGAAAGCGACTTAATTTTTTTTACCCATCATCGACAGCTTTTTGGTCTACCCTCGTAAAACACACACATGTGTATTTGAGCAACTTTTGTTGACTTGTTTTTGGCGGCTTCTGTGAACGACTTTGCACGACATGTTTTGCCAGTTGTTTGATATCAACTATATATGTAGAACACACCCAAGCACACCCACACCCACACCTACACAAACACACACACACATAGCCTATGGTAAACTTGAATCTAGGCCTAAATATGTTCCATAGTCTAAGGATTGTGGCGGCATTTTGCGGCATTCGACCGGCATCAAAGTTTTTGCTCCAACTTCTGCGACACACACAGATACACGCACACAAAGAAAGAGCTTAGGCAAATTGATTTTATGGCTTGTTTTTGAAGCTTACCTAACGCCAGAGGACCGAGTTCCAGGAATAATGTCATCCAGAGCTTACTTATTTAGTTAGGTTATGTATTCCGAGCAAGTGACAGCAAGGATGTCTGAACTTTTGATGCCAATAAAACTGCTAAGCGGCTAATTTAGTTAAACGACTTATTAGTGAACTGTCTGTCCCAGTTGTCCTCGTTGTTTTTTGCCGATATATCAAGAAATTCTTGCTGCCAACTGCTTTCGTCCTTTTATAATTTTTTTTTGCAGACAGAGAAATTATCAATACAGACAGGAAAATTAATAGACAGTTTGTATGAGTAAATAGAAGATATATTCTAAAAACTTGTTTCTTATAAGTCAACATATTAAGCTATTTAAGTTATAAGATCATTTTTTTATACCAACTGCTATTAATTATAAATAAAACTATGTGAAAAACTAGGTATTTGTATTTTAGACGTTAATTGATATTTACTTGTATTTATGTATGAATGTTTACATAGCTACGAATATTTAAATACTTTACGTTTATGTTGAAAAGCGTAAGAGTTTTAAGTTGTAGACATAATAGCTTTCCCTCAACTCACACGCTATTACAAGTATTCCTGCACGTCTGTCATCGACCACTCCATTGAAGGCGACAATGGACGCTGCAAACATCTGGCAGCGATCATCGGACAGACCCTTGGCGACAAAAGGCGATACCGGACGATGCAGGCACTTGACAGCGTGAGCGGATGAACCCTTGACTACGATCAGCGTCCAGCATTTGCAGAGTCAGCATTTATTAGTCATAAATACAACAGTTAGAATATTAAGATACTTAGTCATTGGTTGAGTCAGTATTTACTAATTTCTGCTGCAGGCAGTTCTGCTGCAGTCAGTTCTGCCGATGCAGTTCTGCTGTAGGCGGTTCTAGTGTGGGAGTTGTTGTTTAAGTTCGTTCTAAGGCTGTACTCGCGTAAAGCTAAATTTGTTTTTTAAAATTATTATTTTAAAAGTAATCGTGACCCGATTTCTTAATTTATATCTTATCTTCTTAAATTATTTAATTTTTTTGTATTAACCTGTTGCTATATAGACTGCTTGCGAAGGATCGAGGCATTATTAGATTTATTGTATATGCACAGATGTCGAGAAATATTAGAAAAAGGGATATTAACGGAATCAAAAGAAAATCTAGGAAATTGTGAAAATATATGTTAGTTTTGGCATTCCTCAGACCTACTATAACGCTTAAGACAGCACAGCTTATTAGAAATCTGTCTTAAACCAATTTTAACTGAAAACCAAACTGATGCCCAGTGGTCGATCTGGCCAATCTGACGGAAGAAATCCCAAATTTTTAATTACCAAAGTACGCTAATTATACCGTGTACTAAAAAGTACAAAGGGTATACTGGATTAGTGCAATGTATGTATGTAATGGACAGACGGAAGCGCGACAGACCCCAAGTCCTTTATACCAAAATGCTTATTATAAACTCGGATAGCGATTGAGACATGTCCGTCCGTCCGAATGAACATCTAGATCTCGGAGACTAGAAGAGCTAGATACACCAAACTTTACCAGCTGGTGCGCATATTTCCTGATAAGTTTGTTGAATCATGTCAATATCTTCACCTCTTCCCTCCCAGTAGATTTTCGCGGTTTTTGGGCGCACCGCTCAATATTTTCATCTGAAATTTAACAGAGTGATGCATTGTGGTTCCACGCATGTTTGTCTCAAAAATGAACAAAATCAGACAAATACAGCAAACGTTATAGTCAAAAATACATATACAAACTGCTTCATTATTTGACTCTACCCAAATATGGTTACAAGTGAACTCAAATCGCAATTTTTGTTAAGCTAATTCATGTGGCTCTAATGAACAAATCCACATCTAAATTTAATCGATGCGGACCCCCCACCCCACGCCACCGATTTACCGCGTTTTCTCCCACACCCCACAACATATCAACTTGAAATTAATCCCATATACTTCAAATAGCTGCTTTTTTCGGAACTTGTCAAGGGTGCCACAGAAAACCAATTCGATTCAATTTCGATGCAATTGCAATTCTTGGTGCCACAGACATGGCTAACAACGGTTTTAAAACCGCTCATAGTCATGTATGTGGCACCAAGAATTGGAATTGTATCGAAATTTAATCGAATTGGTTTTTTTAAAACCCTTGTTAGCCATGTCTGTGGCACCAAGAATTGGAATTGAAATCGAATTGGTTTTCTGTGGCACCCCTGTATATTTAGGTATGAATATTGAATTTCACCAAACAAAATTATTTCCAATTGGATTTGTTCGAGAGAAAAAGTAAAGGGCTTTCCACTGTCGGGCACCGCCTCGACTATACCACATTTTTTTGGATTTATATTTTATTTTCAAAACAGCATTTAGTATAAGTTAAATTTTTATTTCATATAATTTATATTCGCTCAGCTTCAAATCAATTTCAATTTTTTTTTTAATAAACAGATTTAACTAACTTAATATTATTAGAATACAATTAACTAACTGCAATTTCCTTATATATCGGAACTCACATAATCAGATTCAAATTTTATTGTTTACATGTCTGTCAACTACGATCCCATCTGCTAGTAATGAGTTTCTGGTTTTTGTTTTTGTATAATTTTGTAATTTGGATTATAGTCTGCTTATTGGATCACCTACACAACCCGATGCACAATAGAACTACTTAGCCTTGAATACGATTTTATACGCCGTGTTGGCCCTAACTATTTACATTTAGAACGACTTTTCACTGCTTGAAATCGCAGTCTCTGCGAATGTTTGCATTTGGGTTTAAGTGTGGCAAAAAGTAAATGTTGCAGAAACACACAAGTGACTCTATACATACATACCGCCTTCAAATATATATATACTCTATATGCACACACTAAGCAATCTAGAATGTTAAGCCGGACGTATCCGACTTGGGAGAACCTTTTAGTTGAAGTGAGGCCAGACTGTAGGGTATACTCTTTACTTTTTTCACCAAAAATAATTAACTCTTGCGAATAGTGAAGTCTGAACTTTGTTAAGAACTCGTTCGGCAAAAGGTTTCAATCAACCATAATGCTTTTTCAGGATTTGTATTCTGGAGCACACAAAATTTTTTTTTCATAATATTGAATATGCTTTATTACTTTCACAAAAAAAAATTTAGCTTAATATCTTCATTTATGGATAAAGGTCAGTACGGAGCATTGAAAAAAGGGCCAAGATAAAACAAAACTAGCAAAATATTTAGCGGCAAGATATTTTCTCTCTGCTACGCAAAAAAAAAAAACCAAACAGTACTGCCCATTTTTTTTTTTAAACCTATGCTAGATGGCGCCAGCAATAACAGCAGCTATTTGCCGTAGCGCTAAAAACAAAAATTAAATGGACAGCAAGTATTGTTTTTAAAGGAAAAATGTTTGTGCAACATCTATACCTAAGCCTATTTGAGTATATAATGAAGGGGCTATGGGAAGCTGTAACAAATCAAATAAGCTTTTAAAATAATTACATATTGCGGTTATGAGTAAAAATATAGTGTTGTAATTCGATTAAATTAAATTTAACATCAAATATTTTTTTATAGTTTTTGGCTATCCAAATTTTTGCATTTATTTTCGTAGCTTTGTTGGCAGCATGACTTTGGATTTTTTCTATTTACTTAAGTTCTTACTAGTCTATTAGAGTCAAGTCCAAATGTTAACCGGAATAGTAATAATCCAAAATTGCATACTTACAAAATTTTGCTTGATACGCACTATTGTGAATGTTGCTCCTTATTGACTATTTCGACAGGCTCTTCCTTTTGCATTATCATTTTAACAACAAATAATCAAAATTATTTAATTGATTGACCACGAACTCGTAATGCAAGATCCATTATCGATTTTGCCGTCAAAATCATTGAATGCTTTAAAAGCTGCTGCCACATCTCAATCAAAATGAATTTTTTTAAAAAATCTTAAACGAAATGTCAAAATCAATCTCAAAATATATTTTATTGCAATACGGAATATCAATGATTTGTATCTTTATAAAACAGCTTAGTAAACTTAGCGCTCTTTAACTGTGGCATACATTTGAATGAAGCTCATATGCCCTCTTTCCCTACGAATGTAGGGTATCTAACAACAAAATGCTCAAAATGCGCCGTTTGTTGCGACCTACAGAGCAAGTTACTTCCTGATTCTCTTGGCTTATATGCAGTTTAAGTTAAAATCGAATGTGTGCATACACATAAGAGTGTATGTGTGTAGGTATATAAAAAACTTCTTATATTATATACTTGTAGTATACAAGTTTGTTGGTTTTTTTTCCTATGCATATTTGATTGTACGTTTATTGTTTTTATGCGCAGTTTGGTTACTGAGATTTGTATCTAATGTCAAGTTTTTGTGTATGCGTGTGTGTGTGTGTTTGTGTGTGTTTGTGTGTGTGGGTATCTGTGTAGTGTCATTTGTATTCCCACAGTTTTCAATTTTTGGCGATTTGTTGCGGCACTTAACGGTTGTTTGTTAGCCGCCATTGTTAGTAGACTCTGCACCATATTGTTGTTGCTTTTGTTGTTTTTGTAGCTGCTGTTGGTTTTATTGTTGTTGCCGTTGTGGCTCTTAAGTGTGCGTTGATGAAGCGCCTTTGTGTATGTAGGTGCGTCTATGTGTGCTTGTGTGTGTGTGGCGGTCTCTTGGCAGGAGTTTTGGGATATTTACTTGGCGGTCCAAACAAATTTCTTACAATTGTTTTGTACAACCCGCGGACCAAGCCAAGATTATGCCTTCTGTTCACTCTTCTCTCCTGCCACCTTTTCCACTCCTTCTCTCACCACTGTGACTCGGTTTATTGGCAAGGGGTATGCAAAATACGGTCGCACATTTTGTTATATTGTACGAGTATATACATACATTCGAGGTGTGTTCAAAAAGTAATGTAACTTAAGCAATTTCGCGGGCAACCTATTTTCGATTATCGGTTTTGTTGTGTTGGTTCCCTCTTCCCGAACATCTGCACCAAATTTCAAGTGAATGGCATTTTTTGTTTGCTTGTGAGAGTGTTTTGCGTGCTCGGCGATTTTTTGCTATCGAAAAATATGGATCAACGGATTAGCATCAAATTTTGTGTAAAAAATAAATTGAATAACGTCAACGTCGACCCAGATTTACTCAAAAGGGTCATAACTGGTGACGAATCATGGGTATATGGTTATGATATCGAAACCAAAGCCCAATCGTCCCAATGGAAGCGGCCAGAAGAGCCAAGACCGAAAAAAAAATCGTCGAGCACGCAAAACACGCTTATAACATTTACGCCTCTCACAACCAAACAAAAAATGCCATTCACTTAAATTAGGTAGAGATGTTCGGAAAGAGTGTACCAACACAATAAAAAAACGATAATCGAAAATGCGTTGCCCGCGAAATTGATAAAGTTACATTACTTTTTGAACACACCTCGTATATATGTGATGGGGGCTCTGATTTTTGCTTTGTTTTGTTGTTGTTGACGTTTATAAATTTTTTGCAATTGTGGTTGTTGTTGTTGTTTTTGTCTAAATATAAATTTGCCTAAATCAACAAGCCAAGTTGCGGCAGCGCTGCCCGCATTTCAGTATCACAACTTTTTGTTTGTCTCCATGTCGTATTTTTTTGTTGTTTATTTTTATATACGTTACTCTTAGCGTATAAAAAGCATATCGATTTGCTCAAAACGTTAGTAACACATTTGTTGTCATTGTCTTTTACTGGGATAAATGCTTATTTAATAAAATTACTATGTACTGGATACTATATACAGCGAATTGAAGGCACCCCAAAAGGAATATTCATTAATGCTTTAATTTTAAAAGTATTCACTTTCTTATTTATCTTTTGCTAAATGAACTATGCATATGTAAATTGTGACTATCTCTTTTTTTAGGCAAACCCACATCTTTCTTCTCCTTAGTGTTTTTGATCTTGGGGATCGTTTTATCAGAAGCATCAATTCGATATTGTAGGTGCAAAAAGCTCAATGAACCTTATATAAATAAACTTTTCAATATTTCTGAATTCCGTCTTTATCAGGACAAGATTAAGTCGTTGAAAAACAAATTATCTTTTATGAATTTCCTGCCAACAAATAAAGTAAAATATAATAAAAAAAATAAAATAAAAAAAAAATTATATTATAATATAAATCTATTTATTCGGTAAGGTACTATAACATATATGTATGAAAGTTTACGCATAGGGTATCTACTGATAGTATTAGCGAAACATTTTTAGAAAATTGTCGATTAAAATAGTTTTTAGAGAATATACGCGAAACTAAGGTCAGTCCGATTGGCTTCAAATTTCGGGTTTCAATCTTATACGAGAATACAATAAAAGAATTAAATACTAAGAAAAAATACGAAAAAATTCGACTTTTCCCCAATTCTCCGAAATTGGCTGAAGTTGTTTATATCTACAAATAAAAAACTGCTTGTTAGACTGCGCACAAGCAGTTCGGATCAATTAATAAATATTGAGTATCAAAGTAATTTTTATAGTACAGCGTATCCCGTCGTCGGACTCTGCCTCGAGTGTATCAACATTTTTAAAATATTTTTTGCTTATTTGTGTTTTACCAGCGCTTTGCTTTAAAGTTTTGGAGATGATGCTGCCTCATCTGCTTCTTTGTATTTCAAAAGTAACATTTTATTGTCGTTGTTGTTGTTGTAGATATTTGCATATTTGTTGGCGCCGTTCAACCAAACCAAGTAACGGAATTTGGACGGATCGGTGGTGGAAAGGGGATTTTGGACAAGGGGCAAGTTTGCTCCGTAAACAGGTCGCTTCTCGTTTTATATTGCTCACGTTTTTGAACTTTTTTTTCGTTGTTTTTTTTTTTATTTAATTTGTGGTTGTTTGTTGGCTTATTGTTTTTGTTGTTTTTAATATAACTGCTGTCATCTAGGCGTGATTCCACAATGGGCCGCCTGTCAACATAATTAATAACTTGGCAGCAAATGAATTACACTTAAGCATTTAATTTTTATTACGTGCACAAAAAAAGGGGAGAGACATTACATTAATAAAGTAGATCAAAATCAAATCAAAAATTAATATTTTTTTAGTTTAAATTTCGTTGGGCTAGTTGTTAAAACAATCCACATCGGGCACTTCATCTCGTCGCACACGTGGAGGTTGCCGAAGGTACTCCACTGTGGAGAAAAACGATTGTTAAATGGTTTGTTAAACACAACAGACGTAATGGAACACACCTCTTAGCGGATGATAGCCATTTCCATCGGCTCGATAGCAGCGCAGCTCATAGCGCACTCCTTGGGCCACCTGCCGGGCCTGCGTGTAGAAGCCTTCAACGACCATGCCATGGATCTCGGAGTAATGGCGACGCTCGTAACGACGTACTCCATGGGGTAGCGAGTAGCTAAGATGCAAATGATCATTTTCAATACCAAATCATAAAACTTTAGATAAGATACGGTTGGCCTAAACTGACTTTAATATGGATGGGTTGTTATTGAGAGCAACAAAATATAATTCTTTTTAGGATTACTCAATTTTTTTAAATTTGTAAATATGTTGTATAGAAACTTTTTAGTTATCAATTCAAACGATTTATCTTAAGGACCAACGTTTTCCAAGTGAATAAAAAAAACTGTATTTTTGCATGCAATGACCATTTAAGCGCTTTCGATCCAAGAATGAATCCTTATAGAACAAAAATTTAGTTCAATACTATATGTTACATATACATATTTTCGACTTTTACAAACTTAATATACCCTTTGTACTATACGGTACAGAGTATAAAAAGTAACATTTTTGTTGTTCTTAATAAGAAAAGGAATTTTTCAACTGTGTAGCTAATGTAGGTTTGAAACCGACTGATCTTGAGTTTGTAAACATAATATACATGTTATTTTTTCCAAGTATAAAAATCCATTTAAAATCGGTTTCATCTAGATGTATGAACTAATAGAACAATATTTCCGTGATAAATCTTTGAAGTCATTTTTGAACTTGTAGCAGTGCGCCCAGACGATGCTGTAACCCTATCTAAACTTGAACGAAGTAATTTATGCTTCCAGCCCTAAAAGGTTAATCTGCGGGCTGTGTCACATTCCCTGACCCGTCTGTTACTTAATATTTGCATCTAAAGGGTAAATAGCTTGTAGCCACAGCTTACCCATATACATAGGTACCATCCGCATTAAGGTCATAAAAGTTATCCCTATAGGCATCATATGTCTCCTCAGCCATAGGCTCCTCGCTTTCGTCTGTTTCCTGTTGTTCCTCACTGGACTCATCGCCAGACTCTTTTGAGTCATCATCCTCGTTGCCCGCATACCGTGCCACAGCCAATGCTCCTGTGGCTGGCGAGACGATAGCCGGCCGACGTGCTGCCACCAAAGGAACTGCAGCCAGCGACTCCACGGCATTGACCAGCTGTTTGCCCAGCAATTGTTTGATATTGTTCAATGTGCGTTGCTCCGTGCCGCCATAGCGCTCAAAGCTCTCGGCTAGCTTCTCAAATTTGGGTGTCTCTAGCTGCCTTGTTGGCGCACGTGGTGTTGCTGTCTGACTGTGCACTGCTGCCATCAACAGCGACAGCGACACCAACATCCATATGTGGCACTGGACGCGTACTGGCATTGTGGAGGCTGCAGTATTCCTAATTCTGTTAAACGTGGGCTATGCTGAACCAGCAATAACTGCCTGAAACTCCATGCTCGGTTTACTTTTATATGGGGAAGCTATATGTCGTCGCCTGGCGCTGGCACCACAAATCACTGCGCTCTTGAACGGATTGGTATGGAATCAAATGCATAAATTTTATATGGTCAGCCATTGATGTCTTGGTTGTGGTCAGTTCTGTGCGACAGTTTAGCGATACGCGGCAACAAATTTGCATTTGCATTAAAACTTTGCAAAGTGAAATATCGTATCTCCCACATGGCAAAAGCCATCTCCGACCTACCCACCAACCCCCCGACCTTCCCAATGCCATCGTGAACCAAACCAAACTGTTTTACCAATTCACAGACGTTGACATGTTGCGGTATTTGTGTGCCTCATTGTTCTTATTGTTGTTGCTGTTGTTGTTGTTTCTCGGAACAACGCATTTGAGAATTATATGATCTGGCCGACGAACTACTAGGGGGCAAAAAAAAACAAAAAAAACTGTGCAGGACCGAGCTAATTTGTATAGCTAATTGGGTCAGACAAGTAGCCACTGCGTTTCCACTCACAGCCGCATTGTGTGCAGCACATTGTCGGATACTTCCGCGTTTGCCTCTTTTTATAGAGTATATATATATTTACTACAGTATATACGGTTTTTTTGTTACTTGGGGTTTTTCCCCTGTAATTGGTACACCCTGTGGCTGCAACTTGGTCTACTTTTAGGCTGCGGCAGCAAATAAAAGGCCCTTGATATTGGTGCTTAAAATGTGGAGTATACTTTGCGAGCTGCTTCTTTAAGGGGCCAACATGATATTTAAAATAAATTTTATTGTTATTTAAATGAAGATGAATTTTACAAAATTAAACCCTTAATGGGCTCTCCCTTTTATTGTTTAGTTACTCTATTTATTTGAGTAAGGAACAATAGTGCACAAAAAACTAAATAGGTTTAATAGTTCCATATCGGAGACACACAACCTTACCATCATACCAAAAGATGCACATCATCCATGCGATAATATAGTCGATATTTGACCACCAATTTTCTTTGAACAATTATCGTCCGAGTAGAGCTTTAAAAAAATATTATTTTTTTCTTTTTATTTATGAAATATTTCATTGTTTATAACCGACTCGAAAAATTGTTTTTTTATTGTAGTGCTAAAAATTTAAATTATTCACAGCATTGTCTCTTGTTCAATTTCAGACTCTATGGTTATGTCTATTTAATCCTCATCGAATAACTGCGGATTTGAGTCTTCTATGGTCACCACGTATCAATTAATTGAAGATGTAGAAGATGGTGGGTGTATTTTGGTACATTTGTCAAAGTCGTCTGTGATTCGCCCTCATTGTCAGTTGGTTTAGGGACTTCATCTTTGTTGAGACGAACTACCAATTCCGGATGCATATTTATTTTAGGTATAATATTTCCTTTGGCACCCATTTTGAATTCGAGCTGTGAGACACCATAATTACCCTATGGAAGTTGGGAGCTACCAGATCACTTTTGAATCGATCAAAGTTTCATTTTAATATTACAGTAGAAAGCTTAAAGCACGCTTATCTGTTGAACTTATGATAGCTTGCCTTTTGGAACGAGCTGAATGTTTACGCAACTGAACTTGGATCGCTCGCAAGTTGCCTGTTGGCCCCTTATGACTTTTATATTTTGCCAAAATTAAGAATTAAGTTGGTGAAAACCAATTTTTAGGGTTAGCAAAAACAAAATCACCCTTCTGAGCTAAGTTATGTTGGTGCCGATCATCAATAAAACCAACTAACTCCAGCTTGTATTGGCATACCCGTAGAGAACCCATGGCGTTGGCTATATCCAAGCAATCGTTGCTTTCAGTGGACCGCCTTAAGCTTGTGTCTCTCTTGCCTTTTTGCATTACTTGAGCTTTTCGGCTTGCCTATAGATGAAATATTACTCCAGTTCCGATAAAATACTCAGCATATCTAGATAGACTGTCTAACCATGGAGGCTCATTGGCAATTAACCTACCAGATAATGGTAGTCTGAAAATAATTCATATCCTGGACCTTCCAGATCGATTTGTATGATATAAACTTTTAGCAAATGGTATTGTTGTACATTGATTGATGTGTCCAAGTCCTTGGAGACCCCGATATCATTGGTGTTATTTATAGAGAATCAGCTAAATTGGGTCTAGTGTAAAGGGGGCCAAGACAACAAGGAGCTATAGCTTAGAGTCTGTCAAGGAATTTCTTCATCTTGACTCTGCTGTAACAAACACCAATAATGAATGCTAACCTGGAGATCAAGCGAAGAATAACTCTTGCCGATCGGTGCTACTTTGGGCTCAGTAGGCAAATGAACAGTAGAGCTCTCTCTCGTCAGACAAAACTGAGCTCTTGGGATGTTCGAGAGAAAGGTTCCTCGCAATATCTTCGCTTCCATTTACGTTGGCGATAATTAGATGTGACTAAAGCCCTTGGTGTTATCAACTGGCGAAAGCACTGGACGGCACCAGGCTGAGGCTCGTTAAGGTTGTATTGACCAGTTAAGAAGAAGAAATAATTTTGAAACCATCCTAAAAGGTTGCCTGTGTCATTGAAATTTATAATTCTTGCGATTTTCGTGACGTGGCTTTTTGTGCCACCCCCAAGTGTGCGACTTTGGAGGTTCTTATATCTCATTTGTTTTTGGTTTGTGCTTTTGACTTGAAACTTGATGCGTAGCTGCTTTTACTAAAATATAATAATAATACTTATAAAACTATAACTATAAAAAATTTCAAACCATATAAACTGAAAAAATATTTTACTTTTCCTTTGAATGGTGTTCCTGCAAATCCTAAGGCCAGGCTGGAATGAAGATCTCGGCTTAAAAACAAGGCTTGTTGTTGTGCCTTACAGAATCGGAAAAGAGTTTTTATTGTGTTGCCGGCTGGCGGCTCAAAAGTTCACAATAATATGATGTCGATGTCGATATTGCTTAAGCTGCACATCGATTAATAAGCTTAACAATACTAAATAAGCTTAATACTAAAATTTAGTTAGTATCAATAATTAATTTTCAATAATTATAGCATTCAGCTATTTAATGCTTGTATCGTTACGTTAATTTTTACAATTGAATCGGTCATTTCAAAAACCTCATAAGTCACATTTTTTTGCAACATGCTTTTATTGCTGAAAATGGTTCCTTTAAGGGAGATACGTATTCTGGGTAAAAACTACATAAATCAATACAATCCTTTCTCTTCAAATAATACCGTGAAAAATACGTTCATTGCAAAAACAACATTAGCCAGTGACTTATGACTAAGTTCGACGCTTAAAATTGAATCGGTCATTTCAAAAACCTCATAAGTCAATAAATTAGAACTTTTCAGGAATCAATAAAAACTGTTTCATACACAAACAATATTAATTAATTAATATTATTATAGGTCTTTAAAAATCGTCCTGGGTGTATCTTATCCTATTTTTTTAATAGCAAACCTTTAAAATGGGGACTTTACGGCCATCTCGTAGAAACACTTTTTTTTCAGACACACAGTGGACTTAAATTATCCGGCCATCAAACGCGCAAAGTCCCTTTATGCGCCAAAACTTAATATATAACGAAACAAATATACATTCCAGGTATATGTTTCAATAGTGAAATGTTTCAAAATCTTAATTGTTAGAGACATAAACTTCTTAATTGGACACGTGTTGCCAAATAAGTTATTTTGTTAAAAAAACAAAAAAACGGTTTTTTGAACTTTTTATGTTTAGTAAGTCTGCCTTTGGGTTTTATAAAGGTTGCCAAGCGATGCCTTTCATTTTTCGTGAATCTATTATCCATAGTAATCGATTTTTTTTGACGATTCTTTTCGAGCTAATTGGTTCTACCCTTAAATTTTTTTTAATCAAATGGGAAGGGTTCAGTTGCTTGCAATTAAAAATTAACCACTCCTGAGCAGCAATTGCTTAAAATAGTTAAACAATCTGCATTGCCATCGATTTTAACTACTCAGGATGAGCGAAATCTGATTGAAGCTGTGTTTAAAACATCAAAAATTTCCAATTCTGTAGTAGACCAAAATGTGTAGAGCCATTGTAATCAAAAATTTTGCTTCAAAGAGTGCGCCATAGAGGGTCCAAATGCTATATGCCAATCGCAAAGTACTAATTGGGTTATTTATATTATTATAATTCACCAAACACAAGGAAAAAATCGGATTTGATTGACCGATTTGTCGATGGTAATTTTAAAATGCCAAATACAGAATTTTTTATCTTGAGAGTGGTTAATTTGGTTTATTTTTCTCTTTATTAAAATCGTTTATCGTTTATTGAGCAATGTAAATAATTTTATATTTATCTACAAAGTAAATTAGTTTTTGACGTAACAACGTCTAAGCGTACGGCCAAAGAATGGTTAGATGTACTTCAAAATTCAAGTCTATATCGTTTGTACGATATCAAAATAGATTTGTCAAGACTGCAGCGTGCATTGCCATCAGATGAAGGCCTTCAGGATGATCCTGCTAATCGGATCGAAGCAATCTCCGCCGAATATACGCCCGAGTCTGAAGTTCTTGCTGCGAGACAGCACACAGTACTGTGGAATGAAGAGGATTGTCTTGACATCGCACCAGGACATCGGGCAACGCCTCTTAACATCATTTATGACCGTCATGCAGAAGAACTATTATTTCCTGCGATATACTTTGAAGAGCCCCGCCGTTTCAACATGGACATTTCAGTGACACCGTACATGATGGCGACCAGTAAAATACGACAGAGTGACAGGCGCGGAGCCACGACTCAAAAAGTCTTATACGATGCAATGAAGATTCTACGTCTACGAATGGTCGATGGGATTTACAGCACATTCCGAAGTGTTTCGATCACAGAGAGCGTAACTCGACGCATGTTAGAGGACCCGGAGTTTCTCAAAGAATTCGTTGTGTAGAATCTCGCCTTTATGAATTCGGTGCCAAACTCTGTCCAGTACTGGGCCTCTCGTAAACGAGATCTCTTCGCTATGCTCCGTCAACTTGGTAAGCCGACCATCTTTCTCATTCTAAGTGCAAACGAGGTACGCTGGTTAGTATTGCTGAATTTACTCCTCAAGTTGAGCAACAAATATCCTGGCAAAGTCGCCGAAGATCTCAACACATCAGAGCGGTGCAACTTGGTGAGTGACGATCCAATTACATGCTGCATATATTTCCACAAACTCGTTGGTACATTGATGAAAATGCTGAAATCAAAACAGTCATACAATCCGTTGGGCCAATACTACGTGGAGGATTATTTCCTTCGCATTGAGTTTCAACATAGAGGAAGTCCGCACGCGCACATTTTACTGTGGTTACACCATGATCCACATGAGACTGTGTCAGAAAATATGCCGAAGACCATCGAGCTCGTGGAGAAGCTGAGTTCCGTCGCCAAAGATGATGTGCCCAACGATACCATCTACGCCAATCAAATCCACAAGCACACTTTCACCTGCACGAAGCGAGGCGAAACGACTTGTAGATTTGGGATCCCATACTGGACAATGCTCACTACCCGTGTATTGATGCCAATGCCTCAAACTGATGGACGCCGCATAGCATTCCAAAAAAAAGGCCAAGGAGCTACGCAACTGTCTCAGCGAACGTACATACGCTAGCATGGACGACTTTCTTAGGGAGCATAGTTTGACATTTGATGCATACCTTGACGTAGTGCGTTCAACTTTGCGCAGGCCATCTATGTTGTTCAAACGCAACTTCGACCAACTTATGACGAACACATTCAACCCTTACCTCGCTGGTGAAATCAAATCCAACATCGATATCCAGTTTATCTTGGATGAATACAGCTGCGCACAGTATGTCGTGGAATATGTGAACAAATCAGCTCGTGGAATGGGTAACTTGAATCGTGAGCTGACTAAAATGATGGAAGAGCATGAGTGCGTATCCAGGGAAAATAATCGAACTAACTCAAATACCAACGCGGCTGGTGGAGCGGCGATCTATCGTAAATTATCAACGACATCTAGGGCGGAAGTGGTCCAAGTTGCGATTACAGACGCAACTCGTGTCATTAAAACCAAGGGTGACATGTGCATGACTGAAGTTACTTGCTTCACCGCTAATACTAGCTTCAAGTTTATACTCGGTGCTGTATATATTCATCCAGGAGCTAGTATGCAGGACATTGGAATGTTACTATGGCAAGGATTCGGTCCGTAAGTTCACAACAGCCAGTACGTGCCACCGTTCGTGCAAGTTGATTCTGGTACACCGATTCTTCTGTGTGGTGATTTTAACAAAAACGTAAAGTCTGACAACTCGTTTCTTAATTTCATGAAATATACGTATAATCTTGATGGCGTATTAAACGTTTCTAAGTCTACTACGTTAAAAGAAACAACCATCGACTTGACTTTCGCAAGACACATTGCAGCAGAAACACTTCCTTTCCTTGCCTATTTCTCATATCATCGTCCTATCCTCAACAAAATCACTCAAATAGGAATTATTTAAGTTTTAGTTTACATGTACAATGTTTTAGTAAACAAAATATATTTCTATAGCTAAAATTTGTGCAATTCTTATTTTCATTCAATTCCTTATAAATATTCTACCGAGAAAAAGACGTTGTCACGTAAAATCTTCGCCCGTAAAACCGACTTTACAGGCAACAATTTTTTTTATCATACAAAGTATTCTAAAAAATATTAAAAAATTAAATATAGTTTTTAGCATCTTTTGACAAATTTTTTTGATACTGAAAATTACTTACGTGAAAAATTGCATGGCCTTCGCAAAATCGACTCGGGCACTACGAATTTTAAATATGCTATAAGGAACCACCCAATAATCGATGTATTTCCCATATTTTGAAAATGAAATTTATTTTCTCTTTATATTTTTTACATTTTTTCACACATTTGCTTAACATTTATTAAATATTTTTTTGTTGTCTATAATTGTATTACTTTTTTTCGCATAAACTTTGTACATATATGTATATATTGTATATACACATATGTTAATATGCATGTATTGTACATACATATTATTTATAATGTTTTATGACAATTACAATGCTTGCAGTCGTTAGTTTTACGCTATTTGTTAATTTTATGTTAAACAATAAAAGACAAAAAAAAAAATTTTTAACTATTTGTTTATAGTTATATATATATTTTTTATACTTGTAGTATGCGCTGCTCGTTTTTTAAAATTAATACATTAAG
The DNA here is from genome assembly GCA_037043745.1 of Chymomyza amoena. Lineage (NCBI taxonomy): Eukaryota > Metazoa > Arthropoda > Insecta > Diptera > Drosophilidae > Chymomyza > Chymomyza amoena. The sequence goes on from JBAMAX010001538.1 coordinate 146,037, forward strand.
TTTACAAAAAAAATGTATTATTCTTAAGTTTTTTTTTTTTTTATAGCTATCTCGATAGTTACAATCCCATTTATTGTAGTAAAATCGCAAAATGTTGAAAACTTGCATAATTTTTGCTATTTTTTTATGCTTATATACAAAAAATTTATCTATGTATTTGTATATATGTAGGTATGTTTATGTTTAAAACAAAAAAAGAAAATGGCGCACACTTTTGTGCTTACAATCGTATTTAGCATTTTCAATTTTTTAATTATTTTCATATTTTAAACCTGTGTAAGCTACATCATAACAAAACGAAAAAAAATTCAAATTTTATCATTAACAATTATGATAGTTAGTTAGTATATTGCAGTATAAAAAGCTTATCGAGGGCCCCACAGCTGCACTGTAAGAGCTCAAATTAGTTTATGTACATTTTTTATTGGCTATAAAAACTATAAAAAAAAATCGAATTTTTTTTTTGCCTTTACAAGTTTTTAACTTGAATATGTTTTATTTTTAATCCGAGTGCGTGTAAAGTTGGTTAGTTTTAAAAAAATGTTGCGGCATTGAACTTACCGCGACTTCAATAAAAGTAGATACATAAATACTATGTATTGTTGCTTATGTACTTGTCAATATGTACATATGGACATTCAGAGGCTTCATCCAAAAATCAAATTATCCTTTTGGCTAATTCTCATTTTGTCCACGATTTTTACGATTTTTTACGGGTTTTCAAGTTGACCTTCTTTAGTGTACAGTTGTGACAGATTTTATATCGTTTCGTAAGTAATATATGCAAAAATTCCGCATGCGAGAAATTCGGAAACTTGAAAAGTAACTTGGTTAAAGAATTGATATGTTCGTTCAGAACTACTATATAAAACTATATTAGTGGTACAATTTTTTTGGAGACCTTTTTCTTGATACATTTAAAAAAGATTTTTAGATTTTTATAACTTTTTAGTTGTGTTATAATCTTGAAATAACACTATGCAACAGTTTTTTGATCCTGGCTTCAAAATAGTTGATCCCTATGTAAAATTTCAGGCTGAATTCAAATCTGCTTAGAAATATGTTGAAAGTAGAACGGTTTTTGAGATATCGCCAAATTTTCATTTTTCATGTTTTGAAAAAGGTTAGTCTACTAAAATACAATTTTCTCTGGTTTTAGTGCACCGATTTTTGTAAACTGGGACTGAGAAAATTAAAAATAACAAAATTATTTCTTAAAAAAATTACAGTTGTTTAAAATCCAAACATAAATGACAAAGTTATGGCACTTCAAAGTTGAATTTTTGTAAAAATTTTGATGATTTTTCAAGTTTTTCCTGACTTGTACTAAGTTTTTTTTCGATCTTTCCATAAAAATTGTTTCGGTTACAGACAATTAAATGAAAGGATAATATGTTACAAAAATTTTTTGAACTTGGTCATCAAAATCGGATAAAAAATAAACGCTACATTCACAATTAAGTAAACGTACCTCTTTTTGAGAGTATTACTAATTGTTGGGCGGAAATTTGACGTTAGCCTCTCCGACTATAAAATTGGACCTTTCATCCCAGTCTTTACGCAAGTAATGTTCATTGCGATCTCGGCTGTCCCATCTGCACAAAAAACAGCAATGCTTTGTCCATCCTTGTTGCAGGCCTGTTACCATTGCTACGACTTTCAGATCGGCACAGATTTTCCACTGGTGCTCTTCGTATTTGACAAGAACGAGTAATTTGGACATTGACTCGTAAGACTCCTTCATATTTACGGCATGCGCCAATGGAATGGAAGGCTTTTTGTTGCCTTGGTGTAACAATACAGCTTTCAAGCTAATCTTGCTGCTATCGATGAACAGTCGCCACTCATTTGGATCGTAGATTTCTCCAAACTCTTGGAATAATCCGGCGATGTCTTTGCTTTGAGCGTGGGCTTTCGCTTTTTTCCCTATCCATTTTATCGCTTCGCAAAGCTTTCAAGCTGAGAAAATGCGTTAGCGTAGGATTAAATTTATAAATATTTAAAGTAACCGTCCGACTTTTCAAAAATTTTGCAAAACTTTTGACCTTGTGAGAGCAATAGAATTCATGTGCTTTCAGAGTCATAAAAAATAAAATTTGAGTTATTTCACCAAATACTGCAAATGCGGAAGTATTTTTTGCCCGAAGTTGATGAACCAGGGCAAAAAATGTTCATAAAAGATTACGCCATCATGTCAATATCTGAAACCGGAGCAATTTTTATGGTAAGGCTAAATGAAACTTAATAAAAGGCAGCAAAAATCGGAAAAATCATCACAATTTTTACAAATATCCGAATTTGAAGTGCCACAACTTTGTCATTTCTGATTGGGTTCTTATCAACCGGCATTTTTTGTAAAGATAATTTTATTATCTTTAATTTTTGTCCCAGTTTATTAACTTCAGTGGACTAAAACCATAGAAAATGCCATTTTAGTAGACCTACCTCTTTTCAAAACACCAAAAATGAAAACCTGACGATATCTCAAAAACCGTTCTAGTATTTTCCACATATTTCTAAGCAGATTTGAATTCAGCGTGAAATTTTACATAGGGATCAACTATTTTGAAGCCGGGATATAAAAATTTTTGAAATTTTGTGACATAGTGTAATCCATCAAAGTAAAAATAGTAAAAGTTGACAGTGTTGCAAGCCTACTTTGAAAGCTTTTGAGCTGTTGGATTCGAGAGGACTTATGCTAAAATCATATGGGCATTATAATTATACAAACTATTTATCAAGTAAAAAGTCATCGAATAGTGCAATATAAATTTGTAAATATTAAAAGTGCCGTCAGATTAAAATGATTTTAAAATTATTTTTAATTATTTCGAATATATATGTATATTAGCCGGCCTCCGCTGCGCTCCGGCACGCTCGCTTCGCTCGCTCGTCTAGATCTGGAATCTTTCCGATTGGAAAACATCGTCCGATTGATCGATGAGTGGATTAATTTCATCATAAAATTTTCAACCACTCGCCATCTTTACATTTTAACCATGTTTGATGGAGATTTGGTAGTTTTCTTCTCGGCATTGTAAGCAGTACTGATATTAATGTTTTCGTGCACTATTAATGTTAACCTATAATGGCGACAGGATGCTCTTTTTTTTATTTTTTCACGTTCAGTCAAGACCAACCACAGATTGAAAAATATTGCGTAACGCGCCGTCCGCGAAAGCCGCGAAACAGGAGTGTGGAAGGCTTCTTAGGGGTATGAAAAATAGATGTTGGCCGATTCTCAGACCTGCCCAATAAGCACACAAAATTTCATGAGAATCGGTCTAGCCGTTTCGGAGGAGTATGTGTCACACAAAAACCAATATTCACAATCCCACGAACCAATTCACACAAACTCATCGCAATAGGCTTAAAACTTCCGCATTGACCTCTAACACACGAAAATCAGATTCATCAACTCGTTCATGAGAACACCCATAATACGTAAAACATAAGTTTCTTCTTATATATAAAATTCTAGTTTCACAATGTTAGTTACCATACTCCTCCGAAACGGCTGTACCGATTCTCATGAAATTTGGTGTGCCTCAATAAAATAAAATTTATAACGTTTATAATTTTTGTGTTTCCTTTCGACAAAAACAATTTACTAAAAAATATTAGTTAATCTGACAATGTACACAATGCCAACCTAAATTAACAAAAAAAAATGTATTGGAAAATCAAATTGTCTTTTTTAGTAGTTTCGTCGCAATTAGCGGACAAAATTGTGAATCTAAACCATTCTCATATCCCCTTGAACACAGACAAAAAATTTCATCAAAATCGGTCCAGTCGCTTAAGAGAAGTTCAGTGACATACACACTCACAGAAGAATTATATATATAAAGATATTGTGCATATATAAAAGTTTCGTAGCAATTAAAGAAAAAAAGAATTATAGTAATCGAATTTAATAATGCATAATGTCTTTTAAAGAAATGTATTTTTTTATCCACCAGACTTGCAACGAAATTTAAAACATCGTTTCGATAAAACAGCACTTTAAAACCAACAAAATAATCGAATACAATGAATAATTTTTTTCCGTTGTTTATGTTTCTGCAGCTGGATAAGCTGAAAGTTTGGTAAGTTTTTCAGTTATTGCACATTATTTAGCTTTTGTTAGTTGATTGAAAGGGGGAAAAATAATATTATTAATTATAATATTCGTTGCAAATTTATTCTGTGATTATATGACATATAATTCTCATGTGCACATTTTGTTATTTAAATCGATTAAGCATTTGATTAAAAAAACAATATTGCAAACGTTCAATTCGTTCAATATAATAAAAAAAATAATAATAAAAGTATACGAACCCAGCGAACCACCCTTTGCATTTTCTACAGGTTTTTGCAATAATTTTCGTTACTTATGATCTGATTAAAATAAAGTTTAATATTTTGTAGAAATATTAACGATTTGATTTACGTAAGAAATACCAAACGAAAATATAATAATGCCAAATCTCAAATTTGATTATTCTAGCTCTCATAGTTTTCAAGACTAAAAAAGGATCTTGAAATTCGACTTACAAATAATTTCTTCTGGGTAAGAGTATCCAACAAGTTCAGAACTTTAAAAGCTATATGCACAAATGTCGAAGTTCTAAAAACTATCTCAATGTAGTTTCACCAAAATCAAAGATTTGTATAATGTATCTGTGTGTGATATGATAAATATAAATATTCTACTTTACGTACCAATAGCATTATGTTGAGAGTACTGAAACCTAGAAAGCAATTTTCAAGTTGGTAAACTTGTTAAGTTGGAAAAATCCGTACAAATAAAAATAGCTACCAAGAACCACAACGAGCACTTAAGACGAGACGACTTAAGATTGTCAAATTGAATCCTTACGTGAATGTTTAATCACAGCTCAAAGACAAACAGCTCTTCAAAAATATTTTTCCAACCGATCAGTTCTACGTGGCTGTGTGATATACAATATGCATCTAACAGATCGATTTAAATTAAATTTGGTACAGTTTCTAGGATCTCAAAAAAACTTATAAATGCTCAATCAAAATGTTAAGTAATTTATTGATAAAGAGCATAAACACTCCTCGCCACCCTGTGTAGACTCTTTGCAATTGCATATAGCTCAAGAAAATGATATTTCTTTTACGTCATCACTGTTTTTTTTCACGCTTTTTGACAAATGACAAATTTACTTTTTTTAAATTTTTTGTTAAAATTCGTTAAAATGAAGATTGGTTCTAACTGAGGCGAAAAAGGGATAAAATCAAAGCCAAGAATATCGATAAATCCGGTACAGATATCCCAATTTTTATCTTATTAGGCTTAATATGAAAAAAGCATAATAGAACGCTCTCAAAATACTATAACCTTTCTAATGCGATAAATTCGAAAGCTGGTTCAAAAAGTGCAGTACCTTGGGTTTTGTCCCGCTCATGTAACCTGAACTTCAGAGTGCCAGCGCCCAGTCTTTCAAATATAAATAATGGGAATTTAGAAATCTCAAGATGCCAAAAGAAATGGCTGCTATTTTCTTGATCTTCGCGAAGAGACTCCATATTTGAACCGATTGTATTGGTGATGAGATGTTGCGGACGACCATTTTTTATTATTTATTTATTCAAGGAGTACAACCAAGCTCAGTTGATCTTCAATTATTAAAACAGTATTATTTTGAATAATGAAAGCAGATTATGCCAAGAACCAAAATTTCAAAAGAATTTATAATTTTGCTGAAATCTAAGCCATCCAATTTGCCGTGAGGCGCTATTGTATCTCCGCTTAGCTCGCAAACTGCCAAGATCTAGATGTTAATTCCACGATCAAGTTGTCGCGTTTTTGATAAACGATTTCGCGTATATATATAATTATACAGTTAAACCAAATAACATTGTACAAAACATTAAATTCATAAATACAACAATTAAACACATAATATTCAAAACATCAACAAAAAAAATTTAAAAATTAAAAATTTTGTCCATACTCCAGCATCTTCCTTCTATGAACTTCTACCACGCCTCCTTCTGTCTGCACAGCGTTTGTATCTGTATAGATACAGGTTATAAAAATGAATATTTGTTGCAGCTCCAGCCAAAGATAAACAGAAAATTCGCCAAAAAAAACATTGAGATAAATGAGGGCCATAATTAAATTTGTTTTTTTTGGGATATTTTCTTTTTGGTTGCTGTTTTTTTTGTTTGTATTTCGTCGTATGCCAACAATCAACTGTAATTAATGTTGAAAAAATATAATATAAATAATAAGCAACTGCATTAAATTTCCGAATTTTATTTTTTCTCCATATCTGTATCTCTTGCACAAACTCCGGGACATTGACATGTGCACAAAATAAACAAGTTGAGGTAATGAAGTTTTTGTGTTTTTCTTAAAATAAGTTTTTTTAATGGGAAGCCACTCAAGTTTGCAAAAGTTATTTGACCATTTTCATATTTTTAATGAGTTTGTTGCGGTTACGCTTAACTTTTTTATGTAGCCCTTGTTTTTGCATTTTGTGGCACTAAAATCCTTTAAATACTCATGTTAACAGGTAGGACAGTTTTCTATATGACCTCATTTAAAGTTGAGCTTCACTGACCAAACTTATCAAGATCTTGACTTTGAGTTAGGACACAGTAAGGACCCAACTTTGCTTTTACTGCCCACAATCGTGGTTTAATCACCTTAATGATTTGCCCCTAAACAAGTCAAAAATAATACTCACTAATGGTAGGTAAATATAAGAAAAAAGCTATGCATAAGGTTCTTCCCATGCAAAGTTATGAGTGAGAATTTTATTTAATGGCTTGTCATTTCCCAAGGCAGTTTCATGGCGCTACTCGGGCGGACATTCCACGTGCTCATTTAATCCAATCAATCAAACTGCGCGACACTGTAACCATTATCATTGGATTTAAACTCGAGGGGATGAAGCATAAAAAAAATAACCCCAATCCCCCACAGAGTGCTGGCCATATATATGGTGACAAATTTTTAAAGCATTTTGGCGGGTTGGTAAGTCGGCTCCTGCATATATTTTCATCTTTTCTCCAAGATATTGGTTGCAACAGAATCACATCATATTAATATTTTTTTATGTAAGAAGTTCATGTGGACACGGGACTTTCAAAGTCCCCGTCACTTAAGCCAAACACAAGTTGATAGTCTTTTATCAAAGTGCTACAAAAAATTTAATTAAAATTTTGAATTTTATATGGTTTTAGTTTAGTTTGATTGATTGGCATGTTCTCGGTTTGAAATAGGAAATTTTTTTTAAATTGGCTATGCTAACTCCCACTCGACTTGAACTATATAGTATGGCGCAAATCCTAAGTACCTCTGATACCTTGAATAGATGGCAACATTTGGGATAAGGGCTTAAAGGTTCTCCGAAAAAACAAACAAAAATATATATGATAATTTTATTTTTAATTGGTTGAGGTCAATCCAAATTGATTCGATGTCTAGTTGGATTATAAACACATTTGCAAAATTGTTCCCATACAAATTTTTCAGTCAATATCACACTAATTAAAAAATTTTCTACACACAAAGTCTTTAGCATAATTCGACGTTTTTAGATCCGAAATAAAAACAGTTTTTCATATCAAACCTTATTTTGATTTCTTTTTCCTTATACACAAACCCTAATACTGGTAAAGATCCTTTTTGAAAAATTAATCTATGTTTTATTTATCGTATTATAATTCCAAAAATTCGTTCAAAATGCTCTTTGAGAGTACTTCTGCTTAGAATCACTTAAAAAAAGGATTTCTCTCTCAATGGCTCTGCAAACATTGAGAGATTTTTGACACAGTATTGAGCTAACTTTTTTGAATGCTATTTAAATATTTTGAAAGTTTCAAAAAGAAACCTTTTAATGTTGCGACTAAAACTATGGTACAAATGCGGTATTGGTCACCTTCTAAGGTATGTAGATCCAAATTGTATAAAAAAAAAACAAAAGTTTGTGTTTTAAAAAATGTTTTCACGCAAAAGTACACAAAATGCTTTGAACGGTTAATTCAAAATTGTTAAGCATTTTCGATATCTTACCAGAGTTCAACCTTCCAAGAATTCGACGGGAAATTATCTTTAAAAATTTGTTTTTTCAAAATTACAATCCAACCAACTGAAGCTTCACATATTTTTGGAATTTCGAGCTTACAAAATATATAAAACGTAGTTTTACTTTTTTTAAATAATATCCAGTTTTGCCATTTGTTTTGAAACAACAAAGGCAAAGATATTTTATATACAATTATATTTAAAATAAACCAGAATTAAGCAAAGTATTATATAAAGAAACACGTATCGGAGCAGTTGCAATCTCGCATAGAATATCTTAAAGAAAAATACATAGTTCACCAACTGCTATGTGGCCAAAATTGAAGAGCTTAAAGTTGTCTATCTAAGAGATACACGAAAGTAAAATAATTAGAGTGCATTTCCATAAGTCAAATCCATGCCAAATGGCGCATTAATTATCTACATCTCACATCTCTGTGTGTGTGTGTGTGTGTGTAAGTGTATTTTTGTTGCTAACGTAAAATAATATGATGAAATAATTAAAATGGCTGCCAAAACGAAGCAACGGAAAAAGAACAGAGTTTGGAAACGAAAACGAAAACGATTGGAATAAAAGAGAAAAGCCAAACAAAAATAGCTTAAAATCACTTAAAAACAATTTTCACGTAAATTGTTTTGCTGGCTGCTAGCAGCAGGACGAAGCCAACACGACAAGCCCTCGATGCACGCGTACCGTGCACGTGCTTATGATGGATGGACTGACGGAGTGACTAACCGTTGAACTAAGCGGCGGACGGAGCTGGACTAATGCTGACTGGAACTGAACCAGTGCCAGTGCCAGAGCCATAGTCGAGGCGAAAAGCAAACGCTGCACGTTCGTCATGCATGTAAATGAAGAAGTTCTTGATAGAGCATGAAAGCCACGTTGCATGGGACAACATGTGGAGCGTTAAAACATGAGACGCCATGACCGGACAGGACAGGACAGGACAAGACAGGACAGCCAAGAACCAAAATGGAGACAGCGGCCCACTGGAAACAAAATAGATAGAGAGATGGAGAGCGAGAGCCAGCGAGTACCAAACAAAATGGCGCAAACAATTCGGCTTGTTGGTTTGAGACGTTGTGTCACATGTTGGTTAGTTTGTTGTTGTTATTGCTTCGTATAATATCGTTCATACGCCACGTTGTACACGGTCTGCTTGGTGTATGCATATGTAGCCATGCATGTGAGTGCTTGTTTGCATGTGTGTGTGTGTGTGTGGGACGCCATTGTTTGCAGCGGAAATTTTGTTACTGCTTTTGCTTGTCCAGCTGCAATAACAGCAACAACGATGACAGGGATTGCAGACTCTCCAATACAATTGTTTGTTTGTAATGCGTTGGTGTTAGTATTAGTGCATGCGTGTGTGTGTGCGCGCTTGCAAAATTTGTAAAATTGTCAAAAATGGTAAAAATTGTCAACCAACAACAAGGTGATGCCAATATTCCGAATATCAGATTTTTATCTGCGAGGTGCCAGATGCATAAATCATTCAATAAATTTTGAAACTTTAAGAGAACTTGGCTCTGGAAAAAATGTACGAAACCCGTAAAAAAATCGTTTTCTGCAGAATCTTTACCTCTGATTGTATATGTAGTATATAAACTAGAACGAAATACAACGAAATGAAATTGAAACATAATAAAAGGAGTCGAAATGTAACAAAGGAATTGGCACGGCAGTCAATGCTTTAGGCCCAATGTGGAGCGCATTTTATTAATAATACCAAACGTTGCATAGTGTTGGCCACTTTGTGCTGGTAGCCGTTTCAGGACAAGCACACAGTTGTCCTGTCGCTGATTGTACACGGCATCGTTGGGCCTGTCTCTGTTTTTCGTGTTCATGTTCACGTTCATGTTCAGGAGCTGCTGCTGTGGCTAGCATGGCTAAGGCAGCAGTTACTATCATTGTTCTTTTGGTCATTGTTGATTGGCTGGCCAGCCTTAAATGTCAATGGGACGTCATGATAATCACATCGGGTGCTGAATTCCGTATATCGATGAATACTTTGGACTCCTCGTTCTTTTGCTGCTTGCCAGCGGCGCTGCCCTTGGTCCCACTGCTAGGAGGCAGCACTGTCTGGCCGCCCTTTATCAGTGTCATGGGCGGCGGCAGCACCGTCTTGCCACTTGGTTGCTGCTGCTGCAGCTGCGTCGTGGTATGCTGATGCTGATGTAGATGTCCATGTGGATGTACATGGTGAGCCATTAGAGCGCTCTCCTCATACGGGTGCATGCGCGCTCGTTGCTGTTGCTGATGCTGATGATGGTGATGACAGATCTCCTGCGGCTTGGCCGTCGACGCCACAATCATGCCATAGTGGGTGCGTGGCCCCCCAATGCCACTGTGACGCTCCTCCATCTCCAGCGACTCATGCTGCGTCGGCGTATGTACGCTGCGCCTCGTCAGCGTACCTAGCAGCACAGCTGCCGGAGGTGGTGGTGGTACCGCCGGCGATGGCGGACCATGATCATAGCCAAATGTGGAGAAAAAACGCTGTGGCGGCGGTGGCATCACACCACCTGCTATGCTTGCTCCACCCAGCGAGGAGGAGGTGGATTTTTGTCTCATTAGCGTAGCAACGGCGCCGGGGCTGTTGGCAAACAGCGATTCTCTGTTTGGAGAGAGGAAAGTGGGTAAGCGTTTAGTTAAATATTTGCATGTCATAAATAAACTTTCATCATCTGAGCTAGGTTCAATCAGTTACCGAGACATATGGCACACGCCTCATTTTGTATTCGCAGTCATGCCTGATTTTCATTCATCTATGTACATATGTTTGGTCCGTCCGACTAACTGACTGAACAACGAAGGCGCATGCAAATATAAATATTTGCATCGATTTGTGTTTTACAGGCAATGCCGGCATGGGTGTCCTCGTTGTCCTGGCAGTCTTGAAAGTCTCCTATGGCACGTAGCTGACGACGACATGCCGCCGATGTTTTTGTTGTTGCTGGCGTCTGCATCGACTTTGTAATTTGTTCAACTCTACAGCAGACAAAGACATGCTCTGCTTTGTGTGTATTTCGTAGTTACATACATATGTTGTTAATGTGACCACCATGTTGACCATGCCATAGAAGCCCATATATGCCCAACTCGCACTCACCTCGTTTGACAGCCCATATCACACGCATTGACCGCGCCTCTAATTGCCGCCGACGATGGCGCCGTGGCCACCAGTTCATGCGTAGCTGTTGTCGTAGAGGAGGATTCCCCATCGTCACCACCGACGCCGCAGAGGCTCGTTTGAGTCATGTCATTATGACGCCGAAGTATGCTGTGCTCCTTTTCCTTGAAATCGGCTTTGCTCGATTGTGTTGATATGGGCACGGCCTCACGGTAATAGCGATTTGAAACATCATCGAGAATTTGTAATGAGGTCTGTGAATGCTTCTGTCTGCAAGTAAATGAGTACAACAAGCGTCAGCCAAGCGGCGCGACGTGTAAAAATTTGTAAACATTGGAACATATGCGAGGAGGGTACAGGTTCGCTATCGGTTCATTCGAATTTAAACTAGAGATGTACACTTTCGATGCTTCGTGAGTCAAAATTTGATGTTCTCCTTTCTTTACTTTACTTCACAGTCTAAATTCCACTTAAACTGCAGATTTAAATTCTATACGAGGGGTCTAATAATGCCATTTTTATTAAGTATTGGACACAACAACAATTTAGCTTAGAAGCCTGAAAACATGACAATACTTGATTGTTAAAGTCAGAAACAAACTATTAGAGCCATCGAGTGAATCGCACTACTCTTTATCTGTACGCTTATATTGGATGCGTTTTGTTGAAATTTCGAAAAACTTTTGTTGTCACGCGCATAATTGCGTGAGTCGCGTAACTATCCTCTTAGTGGGAAAACTATCCCTGCTTTAAATCTCACTAGTTTAAACAGTTGGTTCCAACCATTTTAGGGTTATTAAAACCAGTTTTTCATTTACTTTGTGCAGCTACTTCTCTAGAAGCATGTGTGGTATTGATGAAGTACCATTTTTCGCTCCCAAAGGCGGCAAAGGAGAAATGCCTGCTCATTATGGCGCGTATATGTAATACGATTCAATTGAACTCGTGTTGGGGTCTTCACGTGGGGCAAACTTAATTTGCGTGCATTTGGTGCAAGCAAAAATAATATCGAGTGCATATAATTTTAACTTAATGAATCTGTGCGCTCCTTGCACGTGCAGCACGTTGATTGCCAGGTGCCAGATGCCAGGTGCTATGTGGCATGCCGGCCTGCTGTTGGGCTTGTTGGCAAAATGCCAAAGTCAGTGGAGAATGAGCGAGACAATTAAGAGATATGAGTTGGGAAAGAATAAAGCAGGAGGCCTGGAGATGGGCGGAAACTATCAACTTACCTTGATATGTTCTCACGCGAACGCGCCTTTGAGTTGCGACCCATTTCGTCCAGCTTGCTTTCCTTGCTCTCACGTATGTGTTCCTGCAAATATCAATAGAGCCGACCCAAATTGGTCCAAGCCCAATCTATTAGTTAAGCAGGCATAAGAAGTATATTACAAAAAACTAAAGGCTAAAAAATAAACGAGCGTCAATAGGAATGCGGCCAGTAGTCTGTATGTATAATACCAATTATAATAATATTTTTAATCAATTTTGCAAGCCAGTGATAAGGGGCGCTACTGATTATACATTGTGTCTCTGGATTTGTTTTACAATTCTTATGCTTTTGATTTCTTTGGAAGCTCCAGCCAATTGCTTAATGAAGGAGTTGTCAATGGGCAGTTGCGATGACGTCGGATTGGTTGAGCTTGGTTGTAAACAATGCGGAATTTAAAAAAGTTGGCAGTTCCATACAAAGTAGTTAAAAGGATGGGGCAGGCTTTGCGTGAGCGCGTGTGTGTGTATACATATATATGTAGCATGTGTTTGTGTGCGTGTGCATGCTGGTGTATGCGTAATTTCATTTCTTACAATTTCGTACACTTCACGTCGGACTGAGCCTGCAAAAGTGCCACACACTCGTGGCTCAGCTCAGCTTGGCGCAGTTTCTGGCTTGGCTATGCCTCAGTCTGGCGCTGAAGATGGCTGGGATTATGACAACAATTAAGAGCAAGCACAGTGTGCACAGCATGGATAAAGATTACACATGGCACTGCTCATGGCATAAATTGTTAAGAGAGTATTGTTGCAGTTGCAGTTGCCACCATCACTGCCCCTGGCCTTGCCTTCACCATCGCCATCGCCAGCAAGTGACGTCATTGTCGAATTCATTAATACGTCGATTGTATGCCGGAGTAGCACTTAAGTGTGCATAAAGAAAGTAAATAATAATAATGGCAATAAAAGTACATATAGGTATATTGGCCCACTCTTTCGCATTCAAACAATCGAATCGGCTACCTTGAAAATTTTCCAAATGAGCGCGTTGCCAAACAAAAAAGAAAGCAATCCATTGATCCCATGACAAGGATGTCCGGGATGCACTGTTTTTCTTTTGCCATTTATATGTTTATGACTCGTTGTGCATATATACATATATACATAGTGTACAGTGTCTATTTATTTTTGTGACTGTTCGTCGTTGGAAATACTCGTATCATAGTAGAGGCCCTAGTAGAAGCTAGTTCTCTGTAACTCTTAAGAACGTTGCGTTCCAATTGTAATTCATATTAAGTTTTCAAACCAAAATACATGACCAAATTTAAATAAAACTCTGCAAATAAATTTATAAAAGAATTTAGTTCCTTAAAATCTGATATGTAATATCATTACTAACCTAAATATATTATATTAAGTGTAGTTATTCTAGATATAGATATTCTAAAATATATGTGGTATAAGCAGCGAAATATTGGATCAATATTCTTAATATATTTCGTACTTCTAATTCATATTAAGTTTTAGTATTAGCTTCGCAGAGAAAAATTTCCAGATATATATATATTTTCCTAGTAGTAATTTGTTTTTAATTATATAGCCCACACTGGATAAATAGGATTGACAAAGGGTATAGCTACAACAAAATAGCTGCTGTTACTGCTGGCGCCATCTAGCGCCAATGGCATTTTCATCAAAATACAAAATTTATATTGTTATTTATATTCCTTAAGATAAATACAGGATGCAGTTTTTCATTACTGTATTTTTTTTAAAGAGGTAAATGTATTGTTAGTTGAAAATAGTGTTTCAACTTATTTTTAAGTCAATCAGGATTTTAGAGGGTCCTATTGAGACAGGCAAATCCTTCAAGTATGGTACCGAATGGTAGCTCATATATTTTAATATATTCCTATGCATATACTAAACATACATGTATAGCAGCCTTGCACATACCAATAATCGGAGACTATAACATAAGGGATTTCCCACAAACGATTTATGTTTGAAAAAAAATTCAAATATAAATACTTACTGCATGCGCCTTGACATATCATTGATATAAACTGATTTCCGGCTTATGGGACCGTATATTATGGTTCGGTCAACCTTATTTTTATAAACGCAATACAGCTTAATAACATTAAGGGCACCCCTGCTCTTGTTAATTGAGTAGTGTTTTTGATTTCTCAAAAATGTTGACAACTTTTAACCCAGATTTCTTGCTCCAAAAATGCATTTTTTTTTAATTTAAAATTTTTGCTTTTGAACTTAATAACTCTTTTTAAACCTTTTCTTAGGACCTTATAGACCAGTAGGACTCGAAAAGCAAATAATTCTCTATGCACATTGTTCAGACATGAACATGTGACGTCACATCGAATCCGTTGCAGCCCACATTATAGGGATGGCTTATGACTATTCTCACTATTTAGGACTCAAGTGGCCTGCCTATGCGTGGGATTTTGTATGTAGTGTATAAAATACAAGGGATAAGCGGCCTGCATTTAACTGCGACTGTTGACCATTCGATGGCTTAAATATCACTTGTGTTTCCATAAAGATTAGACAAAGATTTCTTTGGCAAGTAGCAAAGCGAAGTTAAATTTTTCAAAAGTAATCGTTTCATAAAAAAATCAAATCTAGTATACCCTTTGTACTTTTAAGTACAGGGTATAAATACGTACATCATATATTATATTTTCATTACTCTCGCTTGAAATATGCTTTCTAGGCAGCGCACAGTGGCCGGAAGCTATAATTAGCTGGTGAAATGCCTGAAATAAAGCCATACCAAACATTCCTAATGCAAACAATTTTAACCTTGTTGAGCAATTGACATGTAGATGGCGCCAGCGAAAACATCAGCTTATCTGTTGGCGCGCTAAAAACAAAACATTAATGTGCAGTTAATTTGTTTGATAGCGAAAACAAAGTCGCGTGGACAAAATAAATGCCAAAATTTTACCAAAGAGCAGAAAATTTTCGTTGCGGCTCCAGAAACGCCAACAATGAGTTCACAACATCCGAGGACTGCCGGATTCTGATAATTTTTCGCAAAATGTAAATAATTGAATTGCAATAGATTTTTCACGCAAAGCGTTTTTTCTTGAGTTTCGGAAATAAGAGACAATATTAAAAAGATCTTTTCCCTATGAATTTTGAAAGTTTTTTTTAATTATTTTCTTTCAGTCCTATGTATAAGTTTACCCACATACTCTGTTTTTTCTTGAATTTCGGAATAATCTTTCTTCTATATATATAAAAATGAAATACATTTCGGTGTCCTCTATAGACTCCCAAACCACCACTGTTAGCACAAGTGTATAATATCTAATGGGGATTACTTTAAAGGGGACAAAATAGACATTCATAAATAACTAAATAATTTTTGAAAAACACAAAATTCGCAATACTCTTTGAACACACCCCGTATATATGTTATTTTTATAGCTTTTTCTATATCTATGTAGAAAATAGTAGTGCTCTTTTTTAGTATACAAGTAGTTGGTGTACGTAGCGCGTATTAAGTTTACAGCCAATGTAATTGGTTTCATTGTTCCCTCTCGAAGTATTATTTAAGCACAATTCAGTTGCATAAACTTTTAAAACTATTTCTTCGACTTTGTACATATGTATACTATATATGTACATATTGTAGGTATATAAGGCCTAGCTAGTTGCTGGCTTATGTCTTTTGCTGCCACAAGTTCTTTGTCGCAACCCTGGGCAGCGTGAATGGTAGGTATGGTTTTAAGCCAGGACTACTGCTGGCTGGCAATGCTTTTATGCGATTTTTCATTCGACAGTCGGACAAGTTTCTGCTTTGTTCATTCTTTCGGACATTCCCCTACTATGGAACTTGAAATTCACATGCACTCGGTAGCATTTTTTCAAATGGCAAGGCATTATGCAAGGAGCATGTTCAGTATTCCCATGGTCTGTGGGGAGACTGAAGTAGCTGGACTTTAAATGCGCATTTTCCATAGAAATGATATGAAGGGAATTTTTTCAAACTGTGCTTAAATGCAAGCCACTTAATAGTTTTTATAGATTCAATTTCGTATTTGCCAAGCAATGGTTGTTTTTTTTACTAGAAATACATTTTCCTGCGTCGATGAGAACAATTTTCACACAAAAAAAGACTTAACTCTTAAAAATTCAACTCGGCGTACTCACAGCAATTTTAAAGATACTGCCACAACTCAACCACACTGAGTTAGTACATGACAACGTATCTAACAATTTTGACAACACAGTTCTTGGCTAACTATGTCTTTTTTATTTATTTTTTATTATGTATGAGTATTTTCTTGTTATAAGCTGATCAACTATAAAATCAATTTAAATCCATAAATTTATGGACACAATAAATCTGGAATATTGTTCATAATTTGTATTGCAGCATTTTAGGCAGCTCCAAAATACAAGCATTAATAATATTTTTGAGACTTGTGGCTGTTTTTCTTATTTACCCCTGAATTCGATTGAATTCTAATTTAATGCTTTGACTCAATTTAAAGGAGCTTATACAAGGCGGCACAGTAACTACATCTATGCGTAAATTATATTTTTCAGGGTGTAGTGGCCAGTTGTTCATATGAACTAGTTCGTATACGAGCCCAGACCACTATTAATTCGTACGGCAAACTTTTTTAACCATATGCAATGTTTAACTGACGATATTTTCAATACTAAAGTAGATAACACATGCCTATACCTATTTTTTCTGAAAGACATCTTGGGTCCAACGATCGCTGCGTTGTTTATACGATTTTCTTCATTTTGTGAGTAAAAGAATAAATTTATTCTTTTACTCACAAAATGAAGAAAATCGTATATATATATATATATATATGCGCACCTGGGATATTATTTTTTTTTTGACTCGGCCTCGGATAAGGAGATGGTATGTTTTGTAAAGCAAACTCCCTTTTTTTGAATTAGTATCTAATAACTATATTTTCTTTTGGTTTATTTTTCCATTTTTTTTTTGATTATATTTTGAATATGTTTCGTGATAACTTAAGAATAATAATGAAAATGAAATTAAATAGATTATTAATGTGTCTGTCGACTATCTGTGTGAAAGTAACTTTAAAACTGATTTAACTTAGAGAAGTGTACTGAAACAGTGTACTTGTACAACGATGCAGATCTGATCTGTATTTGTCATGGTGGCTAGAGACAAGGGACCAATAACATCAGAATTCCATATTTTAGGTATTTTTCTTTAAAGTATTTCAATGGCGTGTCGGCGCTACCGTTTGATTAGAATTTTTTTTCATTATCATTAGTTTTGGTTTTTTTTTGAAATTAGTCAGTGTACAACCCGAGCAAAGCAAGAATGCGCAACCCCAAACCCAGCTACACCTCGGCGTACCTTTAAGTCAACAGATTTTCACCGGTTGACAGGGGACCCAGTTCAGTTATGGAAGAAAACGGATTTTACATTTATATGCAGTACACTACAAGGGGCGTAACTATCATCTTCCAATGGGAATGAGTTACAAAAACCTTTGAAAAATTTAATTTTTAACTAAGCTGTACAAAGAGAAAAATATGCTTATAGAACTTTGTATAAAAATTAAAATTTTTTAGAAATTCGTCAGTACAATTTTAAATGTGTTTAAAGTTAATATTCTCCTAAAGATACTTAACTTTTGCTCTCGTGATTTTGTAAAATAAGTTAAAAAAATTTAGTTCTTCATACAATAATAATAAATTCATACCTAATACGACCTCACTAAAGATGCAATTGATGGTACAACCTGCTCGACAAAAGGCCAAAAAGGTGTCTAGAAAAAAGCTCTGTTTTGAGATTATAAAACAATTCAAAAAATAGCAAACGTAAAGTGGGGCGCAGACGACTTTGGGATACCCTGTACCACTAGTTTGCAATAAAATTCGGTTTATTGCTTAAAAGCACCGAAAGACATTTGATTGCCATATTACGTTAAGATACCTTCATAAAAATCCAAAAACAGGCGAATTTTGAACCAAAAATTACTTTTTTTGACTGATCGTATCTATGGGAGCTATATGATATACATAATCAGCCGATTCTGATAAAATTTGATACAGTGCTTGGGTACTCTTCTTTTGAATGCCAAATTTGGTTCCAATATCTTTACAAACAAACCAATTATCCATCTAAAACTTTTGGTTTTTTTCGAGGTCCTCTGAAACACCCTAATGGGAGCTATATAATTTTACCCCGATATCAAACAAATAAAATAAACTTGTCTCCTATGGAATATAGTTACAGTAGCTCTTACCATCTCTGAGATCTAGGCTTTCATACGGACAGACGAATGGATGGAAGAACGGACGGACGGACGAACAGACGGACAGACGGATATGGGGATTTCTCTGGAAGCAAACTAGGACACCAACAAGCAGTTCATTGATCTTCTTTCCTTGGTCTCCATTATCCAAATATCTGGAGTTCAACAAGAATTTGTCATAAACCAAAGTAATAGACCCTCAAATTTATATTTGGGACCGCAGCTTGAATAACCAGCTTGCAAAGGTCAAGCGATCTGCTGCTGACATTTTATCTGAGATGTTCTAAGATAATTTTCTGAACAGACCATATCCCAAAACAAGTTTGTTGAGCTTTAAAACTTAAGTAAGTCTATTGGCATAGTCGATTGGATATTAGTGGCTCAAATTTTTGTTATATTATTACATATTTTTCATTTTGATTTATTTTGGAAAGATTTGAGATTGTATCTCCAGCTGTGGTGGCCTCCAAAATCTATGTATTTATAAAGACAGACAGGGGGATAGGCCTCCTGCTGCTACTGACTGTTGCACATTGCACACAATTCTACTGTATCCATTATGCTATGCATACAGGGAATCCAAATTGTTAAATAAATCTGATTTCATTTTCATTATTACTGAATAAAATTCATTCGTGGTTTTGTATCAGAAGTGTAACTAGGTAACATCATAAAGCCAACAAAGCGCCCGGAGTACAATGGGGAAGGGGCGCCAAATTTGATGATACTCTTTGGACAAATTAATTTTTGATATCGCAAAACGATTTCATTTCAGCTCAATGAACACAAAAGATTGAATGGAATATTTTTTCATATGTATGTCATAATTACTTTAGCAGAACAACAACAGTATTCCAAAAACAACAAAAATCAAAAAATCAACGACAACAACAAAAGGTACATAAAGGCGAATATATAATACAAAAAAAATCAAAGCGCAACCACATGCAAAATTTTTGTAAAATGGTTTTGCAAATGCACAAATATTTGCAACCGCAAGATATGAGATATAAAATCGGGAAAACTGAAAATTCGCAAAACAATTTCCACAGCTTAAATTTGAAATGCGCCGCAAAAGCATGCCGCACAATTCTGATTTGATGGGATTAGAGAGGGCGGGTGAGCGATGGGGCGTGTGCATGGGATTGGTGGTGGAGCTGGAGTTGTAAAGAGACGACGACGCCTCTTCAAAAATGTTGCAATGACAGTAAATGGGAATGTGGTAATCGCGAAATAACGAATCGAAGGATTTTTAGCAGGTTGATATTGGCCCCCGATTTGGTAGCACTTTAGATGATTTTATTGAAAAATTTAAGGCCAGTTTTGATTTTGGACTTTTTAAGCTCCTTGACAATTGCCGGCGGAGGCGGTGGTGGCGGCGGTGGGGTCAGAGCTGGCAGTATGGCATCCATTTCCATGGATGTGGAGACGGAGCTGCCTGTGGCGCTGGGTGAGTGTGCGGGTGTGCTGCAATCCAAAGAGCTGCCGCTTGAGCTGGGCAAGGGCAGTGCATGAGTCTCAATAGCTGGACTACTCCAGTAGGGTAAGTCAGCCAGGCATTGGGGTACCAACACGAACTCATCATCCGGCCCGGTTGCATCACTGTCACAGCTAAAGCCAATGCCATCATCATGATCGTCGTCCTCATCATCAAGAGCTACACCATCATCATCATCGTCATCAGCAACGTGCTCATTATCATGCACACCATCGAGGTTGTCAACACTGTCCTTATCGTTATCGACATTGGCAGCATCAACATGAATGCCATTGTACTCATCAGCATTGGCATTAAGCATGTCAGCGTCCATGCAGCCGAGGTTGTAGCCATGCTCCATATCGCTGGTCACATACGAATGACATCCGTAGTTGGAGGACTCATTGTTTTTGTAGCTATAGCTGTTGTTGGTGTAATCACAATCGTAATCACAATCATAATCATAGTCGCAATCATAGCTGCCACAAAGCGTCTGTTGCAGGTCATCCTCATTATTGTCCAGCGGCTTAACCATTGTTGTTGCAATTTTATTTGGTGCTGCTGCTTCAGCATTCACAATGTCCACCTCGATTTGTGCCTCGGCCAGTGCCGAGCAATGAGTTGAACTGTCATCGCTGGTTGGCTCTTTTTGGAGCGAGGTAGCATCCTCGGCACTGGAGTGCCGATATTGAGCGCATAGCTGACGCTCATCCTCGATATTGCATTGGTAATCGTATATGAAATCATTTTGTAATCCAACGCAAATGGCGCTTTTTGGTGCCCCCAAGACAAAGGAATCAATGTGATAAACGCCATCGCGCAGTGCGGGCACATCCTGTGGATAAAATATACAGAGAAACAGAACAGAGAACAGAAAGAAAGACAGAGAAACAGGCAAAGACATAGAAAAAAAAGAGAGAGAGAAAGAGAGATATACAAAAACAAATTATACATAAAGCGGGAAAGAGAGAGCAGTAGAGATATTTTTATACACATATTTATATATAAATATATACATAGAGAGATACAGAAAGAGTGAGAGACAGAGAAAAAGAGAGAGAGAGCGAAAGAGAGATAGCAAACGCACACAATATTTGACAAAAAATAATAATAAAATCATGTGTAAAAGACAGAGACAAAGTACGAGTATCTATGTCTAATCTAAGGTGTTCGTGTGTGCGTATCCTTATTCGTATAAATTTGTGCTTTTTATCTACGAAATCTCCAAATCAAGTGACAACAACAAAAACAAATACTATAAGTATAATAAGCTTTACAGCAACAATAACAATAACACCAAAATGCAGCAGCCAAAACAAGGCGCCAGGACCTTACAAAGACACGGCTAGATGCATGGACACAGTCCGGGTCCTTAAGTAAAAATGTCTACTCTAAAGAAAACAAACAAAAACAGAAACAGAACCAGAAACGACAAAAATAGTAAAAAAAAACCACAAAGATGGCTATATGTAAAAAGAAAAAAGGATAACAGCAGCAGCTTTTGCTTGTAGCCTCATGGCAACAAAAAATAAAAATATATATATATATAAATATAAATGAATGTAACTCAAAAATGTAGAAAACGGGATAAATGCTTTTACGTATTTAAAAAAAAAAATAAGAAATGTCAACAAATATGCTAAAGTGCTCATAAAATCGTAAAGAAACCAACGTAAAGTGCGCTTTGACAACAATAATAAGCCAGCATAATACTATATACTACACCATAGTAATAATAACAGTAATATTAATAATAATGATAATAAGGATAATAGGGATGATAATGATGGTAATAATAAGCGTAATGCAAGCAAGCAAAAATCGCAACAATAAAAAACTGAGGCTATCTGCTGCAAACTACAATACTTGAAGTTTTTTTTTTTTTTGGGGGGTGGCGACTTAGGCTTACATATAGGTAAATAAATCTTAAAGTTCTGGTGAGTCCTGTACCTATGCATGCAAATGTAATTTGGTGTTCTTCGTCGTGATAATGCAGCAATAGAAGCATATAAAATATGTTTTTAAAGAACTCTTTTAAGCATTCTGTCAAGTCAACCAAAAAAAATAAAAAATCTAAAAAGTGAAAAAATTTGTCTATCAATATTTCAATTCGAACACAGCAGTGCAAACCGTACCCTTATAAAAATAAAGTTTAACGGAAAAGTGGTTGTAACATAAAGAAAAAGACGCCAGAGACGTCCCCTAAAGTTAACTAAAATATTGTCAGGAAGACAAATTAATCTATTGATTGACATGATTAATTTTAGATCTATCTGCATGTTCGCCCAGATTTTGGAGGCTATACAAAAAAAAAAAAATTATTGGTGAAATATATTTTAACCCATCATTCCAACGTGAAACTGTGGGCGATATGGTTTCGCCGTCTTACATGGAACGTATAAAAGCATTTGAAAGACCCTGCTTGAGTGCTTGCATACAAATTTATATTAAACAAGGTTCTTTATGACTCTACCAAGATATGCAGAACTGATCATCATCATATTATATTAAAAATTTAAAAAACCCCCGAACTTAAGTAATTTTCATTTAAAAAGTGAAAAATAATAAAAGAAACTTAATGTTAAAGTACCTAAGAATCTATTAATAATTCTAAAAAAAATACGTCGCGTTGGGGGACACGCGAGGGCAGACGTCGTTGACGGTCGTATCTTACATGCAAATTTTTTGAAGTAATTCTATGAAAGTTTTTGAAGTATTTTCTTAATTTTGTTTTTAAGTTAATCTTTGTTGCTTAATTAGACTATTTGTATTTAAATTGTTAGTTTAGGAGCGGTCCCCCAACGCGACGTATTTTTTTAGAATTATTAATAGATTCTTAGGTACTTTAACATTAAGTTTCTTTTATTATTTTTCACTTTTTAAATGAAAATTACTTAAGTTCGGGGGTTTTTTAAATTTTTAATTTAATTTTTTATTTCATACTTTTTATAGGTAGGTTAGGTTAAGTTAGACTTTAGTATATTAAAATATACTTACTATAATTTAGATTCTTGTTAAGGTATAGATTACATTTAAGGTCAAGCTCGTTTGCTTTTTTTTACGCATTCTCCCCACTTTCACTCCCCACAACTTTTAAACGGCTCGACCGATTTTCATCATGTCTAGGAACACTCGCACATAAGTCACCTTTAATACAAAAAAAAAAAATAAATTGAAATCACTGCATGCGTTCGGGAGTTACGATGCCACAGACAGACAGACAGTCAGACAGACAAATTTTAAGCCAATCGGACAAAGTTGATGTTTTTAACTTCAAATGGCCATAACTTCTAAACGAGAAGAGATAGAGCAAAAATAGCCTCAGATTCGAATCAGTGGCGTCGTCAGCTTCAATAGGACCAAATTTTAAGCCAATCGGACAAAGTTTATGTTTTTAACTTCAAATGGCCATAACTTCTAAACGCGAAGAGATAGAGCAAAAACGCAAAGAGATAGAGAAAAAATAACCACAGATTCGAATCAGTGGCGTCGTCAGCTTTAATAGGACCAAATTTTAAGCCAATCGGACAAAGTTTATGTTTTTAACTTCAAATGGCCATTACTTCTAAACGAGAAGAGATAGAGCAAAAATAACCTCAGATTCGAATCAGTGACGTCGTCAGCTACAATAGGACCAAATTTTAAGCCAATCGGACAAAGTTGATGTTTTTCTCCCCACTTTTACTCCCCACAACTTTTAAACGGCTCAACCGATTTTCACCAAACATGTCTAACAACACTCGCACATAAGTCACCTTTAATACAAAAAAAACTAAATTGAAATCACTGCATGCGTTCGGGAGCTACGATGCCATAGACAGACAGACAAACAGACAAACAGACAGACAAACAGACACGTCAAACTTATAACACCCCTCTTTTTGCGTCGGGGGTTAAAAACATTAGATAACATATTCTTCAATGCATATTTGAGCAAGAAAACCATCTCATCAAAGTCCCATACTATAGCAATGAGGAATCCCTTCTGAGAATCCCAGAAAATGGTTGCCCTCCTCCTCGTTTATTGCTTTAGCTAGTAGAGGGTTAATTCAAAGCCAGAACGGAATCCCTATATTCTTTATATTGGCAATTCAGAAGAGCAACTGACGAAAAAATTCAAATAAACCAAGAAAAAATCTCAGATTTAATAGGTACATCGGAAATAAAGATTCAATCGTAAACAACAACAAAGTCTGATGGTTGTAGATATAACTGAACCTGAATTCGATTCTTACTTTTTAAATTACACATTTTTTGTAAATTTTTTATGAAAATATCAATATATGTATTGATACTTTAAATTATGTTATTATACTTGTCAAATTTCATTCATAAATCATTTAGTATAAAGTTTTTTGTTTATTAGAATTGAGGAAGTCACTAACTACAAATAAAAAAACAGAAAAAAAAAACAAAATAGGCCGATATTGTCCTATCTTATCCAACCTTCTATCTGAACAATGCTCCATATGTCGACCAAGAATATTTGGTAGAACCTAGCTATCTGCCCAGTTTGGCAAGAAGCCAGATGTCCCTTCACATCCCTACACTATTTTTCTAACTGAGTTCTTGCTTGGTAAGCGCCATTTAGTCCCACCAAAATTGCCTGCACTGCTTGGTGCGACAAGCAGTGAGAGCGCTTCTCTTACATTCACCCATACTATGGGAAGTATAGCGGTTTTACATTTGACTTAGTATTTGTAGTGTATACGTACGAGTGTAGAGTAAAGGTTAGGAATACTGTTGGGTACGGTCAGAGAGAGCCGTTCTGAGTCTGTTCCAAGTAGATCCCTGTGAATATCTATCGGAATATTTGTAATATGACTAACCATTTGTTCTAATGGGCAAGCTGAGGCTGCCCAGCAATGGCCTGGCTGAGTTGCTCTAACCATTTTTCTGGAGGCTATTATCGCCACTTCCGATACCAGACACGGATGCAGCAGCCCAATTAACCATTAATTATTAAGATAAACGATTAATGAAACCAAAACTTGAATTCAATTTTCGAAAAAGCTTACTATTATTTTAAGTTTTTCACCACACTTCATTATCAAAAGAGAATCCGAATATTCTCATCGATTTCAAATGTTTTCAATTTGGGATGGCTGCACTGCAATCAGTATTCTGACTAGGATATAATCTAAAACAAACATCCAAAGGACATGGCTGGCATAATGATATAAGTAGTGCTTGAGTGACACCTCTAAGGACGCGTGTTTCTCATCATGAAGTTTGTAGTTGCAAAACCAGCGTCAAAGAGATATAAAAAAGTTTCTTAAATCGTCAGGGATATATTTACTTATACAAAGAACATATATTATATATATTATAATCCACGTTATATAACAATTGCTTATGTACATATATATGCAGAATATTAGTATTATAATTTTTATAATAACATTGCCTTTTAGCTTTAGGTTGGTTTAAAGTGTTTTATTTAAGATATATAAAAATATACATTTATTTAAGATACCCAACAAAAATATAGTTCAATCGAATATTTCAAACGAAAATTGAAAACCGAGAAGCTCACTTAAATTATTGTTCATCATTTGGTCCTAGCAGTTTGCATTCAGTGTTGCTCGTTTATTTTATTTTTGTTCGTTGTACGATGTTGCTACTCCTGTTGCTTTGTCTCTAGAAATTTCTGTCGAACTGGATACTTGATTTTGCGGTCTTTTATGTATGGCTTGACAGGACTTTTAAGCTTGGAAATTGTTTTTCATATGATGCAACGAACGGAGGAACGTTGCTGAGGAATCTTGTTACGTATGAATACAGAAGCATGAGGGTACATTTGAGAAAATTACTAACTCAAGGATTCGACAATAATACGAAGTGAACTCAGCGAACAATTTACGTGACTGATTAGTGAAGCATTCAGGGTATTTCACAAAAATTATATTTTTTTAAACATTTTCTTGCTATTTAGAACAAATTTAAGAAAAAAAGGCTGTACTGGAATTTATTGAAGATATATTCTTAATCAATGGAATTATACTTATTAAATAATTTTATTTATCGATCGGTGCTTTGAATGCCATGTGTCAAAACTTTGTCCCATGCTTGAGAACCCGAAAAATGTGTTCTAAGAAACTTCAGAACGCCAAGTTCATTTTATTGATCCTATGGGGGCTTTAGATATAGTCAACAGATTTCAGTTAAATTTGATACCGTTCTTGGGAACTCCGTAGCACTTTGCTGTATCTAAATTTTACTAAAATTTTTGTATTAAATTTTACCGATTACCGAGCACAACAATCCATTTAAGTCAAAAGCTTAGTTGCTCTCATTACGGGTTGGATTTAGGAGTAGCTTATCACATTAAACGTAACTTTGGGCAGGGTCTCCAACGTCTTCAGATCTAAGATATACTATAGGTCTATAATTAAAATTGAAAAGCCAAATTCTTAAATTATATAGTATTCAGGTATTCGCAACCCAATTTGAACTTATTGACTTTCCTAAAAATAAAATAGATTTGGTGGCATTCGAATGATCACGATTCAAAAAAGTAGTCGGATTTTTATCATTTGGCTGAAGCCAAAGACTTTTGCCCCAGCGACATTTTATTTCACAAAAATTTCTTTAATTACCATCTGTTCATCACTCTGGATTTGTCCATAAATAGCTTGAGAAAACATCCGGCATACACATATGTATAGCTTTGTATATATATTTCTCAGTACACAAGATAGTATATACAGGAGCAGACTTAAACGGTCGAAAAAGCCTCGAGGTGTTGGTTGTTGGTTGGGTGGGGGTAGTCGATGGGGGTACACGTATGTCGTATGCCGACCACCCCTCCTTGATGCCGCTTGGGTAAATAGAGCATAAAGCCGTACCCGAGTATGGAAACCTCAAAGCATCTTAACTGCTTATTAGCCAAAAATTTGGCTGCAAGCAATCAGAAACGGAAGACAAAGCCAAATGACAGGAAGTTAAGAGAAGAAATATTTTGCAGTATTTGATCGACATGAAAGCCATAAAGAATACATTTTAATTTTATGAACACACACACACCCACACACACATATATATACTCGTGTGAAATGAAAATTGAATCCCAATAAGCAGCTAAAGGCACTGATTACCCGAGTGTATATAGTATACACATACTTCATATATATTTATATATTTGCGTGAGTGTATGTACTATATGTATTGTATGTAGATTATCCATCTACCAGCCCAGCCTTAAGTTTTAAAAGTTTGAGGCGTATCCTGCCAATAAAAAATAATAAAATCATTTTGTTCCTTTCGTAATGAACACATCAAAAAGTAAAACCATAAATTTTTGCGTATACGTAACGAGACTGCAAACTTATTGATGATACAGCATTTTGGCTCATTTAAAATAATAAGACCTTTAAAAGCAAACCAGCATAGTTATAAGTCAATAGCTCTGAGCTCTGCAATGTTGAATTCAACAAATATAATACATATACCATTTCTTGTTCGTACCAAGAAAGGACATTTTCTGCTGGCCATGTACTTGTTACTATATGAACATTGAGAAATCGAAGGAAACGAGAAAAACTTTAAGTTATGTGAACTCTGTTGTGGTCTGTGGAATCATGTTGACATTGGTAAACAACTTTTTTTTTAGGTTATCGTTCACAGTCTCATAATTTTGTAAATTGCGAATAACTTGAGCTGGCATATTTGCCATAGGTGTAAATTGATGGAAACACCCCCAGCGGGTGGAAGCAACAACTTTGCTATTTCAAATTTGATAAAAAAAATATATTTTTTAGAAATTAAAATATTTCATTTTGAATTCTTAGTTTATTTTGTGGAGAGTATACAAATAACTTGATTGCTATACATTATGAACCAAACTAATAAATAACAAAACCTATAAACCAAAAACCAGTTAGAGTCGGATTATTTAGACTTTAATATATAGTATGACTTAAATAAAAATTTTACTTCAATTTTATAAATGAATAAAATTCTATTATGATCAAATAATTTCTACATGCTATTTTAATATAGTTGTACCTTCCGAAAGATGTTGCCCTATTTATATTTATTGCCGTGAAGATCTTTTTGGTACTTCATTTTCTTTTTTTTTTACCTCAACTTAAGGTACCTTTATCCATAGAGTAAATAAAGAACCAGCTAATTGGCCACTTGATATGAATGCGAAACATTTCAATCTAGAAATACTTTGCTGTTTAAAATCAGAAATTCTTTTTTTATTTTGCCAAGTCATTGAGGCCTTGCGTAAGCATAAAAATAAAATATTCGGTTGGAAGTTGTAAAATAAAAAAATAAAAAAAAAATATTGAGAAAATTCAAATGCTTTATGTTGCATATTTATAAAATGGGAAAAACTTGTTTGTTTACTATTTGCAACTCATAAAAGCGCAAAATTCGTTTGCAATTGCGGCATCAACAAAAAAATAAAAATACGTATATATGTCGGTCATGACTGTGGTCCATCTGGAAGATATCCGACAGTGGAGTACTCTTTATTGCTTAGTAAATTTTAGTTCTTCAGTCATATCAACATTGCAGGATTTTCAAGTTTTGAGTATTATACTGTGGCAGACGTTGAAATCAATCGCTAATAATACGAGGGTGGATTGATAAGTTTCCGGCCTGATCAAGAGATGGCGCCACTAGGCCTACCTTGAGGTGGCGTTCGATAGTACCATCCTTAGATAGCTTGTAGCTATAGTTTCAGCCCGATCGCCATGTTAGTTTAGATTTGAGAGCACACTGAACAAGACGCCTCTGTGTTTTTCTTGAAAAAATTGATTCGAAAAAACATTTCTACCGCCAATTTGACGTTGTATAAGCGTAATCCAAGCGAATTTTTGCGTCGATTCATAACCGTTGACGAAACTTGGGTCCACCACTACACTCCTGAAACCAAAGAACAGTCTAAACAGTGGATTGGACCAGGGGAACCAACTCCAAAGAAGGCAAAAACAATTTTTTCAGCGAACAAGGTTATGGCTACTGTTTTTTGGGATGCAAGAGGTATTATATACACTGATTACCTTGAAAAGGCTAAAACTATCACTGGTCAATACTACGCAGACTTATTGCAACGTTTGAGCCACGAGGTAAAAATTAAACGACCTCATCTGGCGAAGAAAAGAATCTTGTTTCATCACGATAACGCACCAGCGCACAAGTCAATCGTTGCGATGGCTAAAATCAACGATCTGAAGTTTGAATTGATGCCGCACCCTCCCTACTCTCCAGATCTAGCCCCGAGTGACTATTATCTGTTTCCTAACCTCAAAAAATGGCTTGGCGGTAAGAGATTTGCGGGCAATGAAGAAGTAATCGAAGCTGTAAATGGGTATTTTGAGGAGCTTGACGAATCAGTCTATAGAGATGGCATTACTAGACTAGAACACCGCTATGAGAAATGTATCAGCCTTGGAGGAGATTAAATTGAGAAATAAAAAAAGTTCTTAAAAACGTTGTTTTTCTTGGTCAGGCCGGAAACTTTTCAATCCACCCTCGTATTATAGCAGTTCAAAGATTTCTAATTCGAAAAGATATTGGGCGAAATTGTATTATTTTAAGACCTTACTTTAGACTTGTAATCTTGTAAACTTATATGAGCCTAATTAGCAAAAAATTTGGATTTTTCACAAAATTTCTACCATAAACGGATAATCTTAAAAGCTATGGGGTTTCCCAACTAATTGGTAATGTGTATCTGAAATATCTCTAGAATACTGTACACATATTAAGTTGTATACCAACAGCGATCCTACTGCTCATTATATATACTTTGGTATAAATATTACATATCTATTACAATATTCGATTTCCACGAATTTTCATGCATTTGGAAAAACTTAATAAACTCTCTTATTTTAGCATTTTTAAAGCGTATAATCAAAATATATGAAAAAAACCAGATACAGAATAATTGAGTTAAATTTGAAATAATAATCAAAAGTCACGAAGCGTAATTTAGTGGGCAATTAAAAATTTGAAAGCAAATAAATTTCTTGTGTGTACTAACATATCTTTATGTGTGCGTATGGGGGCGTGGTTCACATAAAAGAAAAATTATTATGTTCAAAGAGTGGTCATAAACTAAACTTAGATGTTTTAAATCTAAACGCAACTTAATCGAATCAAGTTGATTTCAATTTAATAGAATGCCCAAATACGTGCAGGAAACACTATGTACATATGCATTAATGTATATGCGTGTGTGTGTGTGTGTGCATGTATGCGTCTTTGTACTGAACTACAGAAGTCCTTTTATCCCAATCGAGATGACTATCAACATCCTGCAGATAGCCTGAAAATGTATCTCAAGCAGAGAAATTGCACAAAAAATCGGATTGCTGTCCAGTTTGTATTTCATAAACATATGACGAGCGAGTCTTTTTAGAGGTTCACAACTTTGAGTTGGCAACACTGCTTTATCTAACAACCCATTTAACAGCAGAAAGTTAGTTTTTGCAAATAATGGATACACTTACACCAGAGAAATTTTTCATCAAAATAATAGTTTTGTTCGTGAAACTTATTAAAAATTTAAAATTTTGTTCACCAAAGAATCCCATTTTTGGTTAAATGAGCACGAAAATAAGCAAATTTGTCGCAATCGATGTGAGGATAATCCACAAGAGCAAATGCTGCGGAATGTTTGTGAAAATTGGTTTTCCAGATTCCGCATTGTACGAATCATATTTAAATAAAGCCCGTTTTATTGATATTAAAAATATATTTCTTTGTTTTATTGAAAATTAAGCTTATGTAGCTCTAAAAAAAACACCCATAATGTGTAACACCTTCAAGTTTTACGTTCAATTGTCAATATCTCTCTTGGTGGGTGTGATCCAACAATTAGCCACATTTACTGTGTATTATTGAAACTTTCCATTTAGCATTCGACCTTTGCATTATTGCTTAACACAATTTTTCGCAATAGGCTGGAGGCCCTAAAGTTAACTCTCATAAAGCAAAGTTTAAATTTACGATATCTGTTTTTTTCTTAAAGCTTACCACTAAAATTTACAGAATTAGATATAATAATCTGTTCAACAGAAACAAAAATATTTGGTAGCTATGAATAAATATTGTGAGTGAACGCATAATCTTGACCCAAAGAAACAAAAAGGTTTCATAGTATTTTTAGAATAGTACAAGAAATAAAGAAAGATGCCTGAATCGGTAGACTTTAATTACACAGTACTAAAAAATAAAAAAAATCATAAGACTTTTCAAGTGACCTAGTGTACGTTGTAGGTCTTAACGAGTACATCACGATAGTGTGTTTCAAAATCGTCTAACACCCCGAAATTCTAAAGTTATTGCTTTAAAACCGATTTTCGGGTACTGCGATCACTCCAACAATCACAACGTCATCATTTTTCAACCGAAAGAAGAAGATACAAGCTTGTAGATGATACACATTTGTTTATACTTCATACAAAGCAACTACGAGATTTTTTAAAAGTTATCTAAGATTTACACCTTTTTTTCCCGTTTTTCACACTTTGACGTCTTTTTTATATAACATTTTGTTAAAAATTCTTTACTTTTTTACATTTGATCTTGAAGAAATATCAACGCCGAGTAAGAAAAGTCATGGTTATCAAAATCGGTCGATAAATTTTTAAGTTACGACGCTTATTGTAAACAAGAAAATTAAACTTCCATCGACAAAAAAAAGTTTTAGATGAATAATTCGTTTGTTTATGAAAATATCGTAACCAAATGTTATCAATCGAAAACTTTTGTTTTTTTTCGAGGTCGTCTGAAACACCCCAATCGGAGCTATATAATATAACCCCGATATCAAAAATATAAAATAAACTTGTCTTTTGTGAAATAATATGGGACCTAATAAAGTTTGGTTACTCTAGCTTTTAGCATTTCTGAGATCTACGTGTTCAAACGTACAAATGGACGGTCAGAAAGACGGACGCACGCACGGCTTGCAAAAACTTAATATACCCTTTGTACCATACGGTACATGGTATAAAAAGTGTAGCAAAATGTTAGGTGCCAATATTTTATCTCTAGAATGCAGAATGACGGTATTTTTTAAGCAATATCTTAATTCGAGAATTTGTAACTAATTTCAAGAAATAAATCTGAAAATACCACAAAATGCAGCTTACAATTCACAACTGCTTTAAACTCTCATAGCACCTTAAGGCAATTTTATTTCCAATTTGGTAACTAATTTTTTTTTGCCCATTCTTTATTTATTTATTTATTATTACTGTTATTTCTTTAAAAATATATAATATTGGTCGATCGACAAGCATTTTGTAGGGAAGAAAAGTCTTCAGTTTGTACAATGCGAACTTCTTTGATGGTTGCTTCAGCTTTCCTTTTTGCGGATCATTATTCGTCGGCACAAGCTTGATGACGATACGTACCAGCAGCTCGACTACTTCTGAATCCACAGTTGGCGTTGAACAGTGACCAACTTTTATTGATTCATTTGCATTGGGCTCTAATGTTAACCCAGCAACTATTACAATCTGTGCGCCCGTTGGACGAGTCTTAAACCCTATGATGAAAGTCTCGCCTATTGGCAAAGGCTTCTTAGAGCAGACCAAGCAGATTCCATTGCCTTGTCGTGAAGCCACGGTTGCATCCATTTGCAGCAATATATTGGAACTATGCGATGGGTATAACTTCCAGCTTTCCGTTTTGCGGATCATTATTCGTCGGCACAAGCTTGAACAGTGACCGAACACGTACCAGAAGCTCGACTGCTTCTGAATCCACAGTTGGCATTATTTTAGCCCCACAACTATTATAGTCCTTAGGCCCGTTGGACGAGTCTTAAACTCTATGATGAAACGGTCGCCTATTAGCAAAGGCTTCTTAGAGCAGACCAAGCAGATTCCATTGCCTTGTCGTGAAGCCACGGTTGCATCCATTTGCAGCAATATATTGGAACTATGCGATGGGTATAACTTCCAGCTTTCCGTTTTGCGGATCATTATTCGTCGGCACAAGCTTGATGACGACACGTACCAGAAGCTCGACTGCTTCTGAATCCACAGTTGGCATTATTTTAGCCCCACAACTATTATAGTCCTTAGGCCCGTTGGACGAGTCTTAAACTCTATGATGAAACGGTCGCCTATTAGCAAAGGCTTCTTAGAGCAGACCAAGCAGATTCCATTGCCTTGTCGTGAAGCCACGGTTGCATCCATTTGCAGCAATATATTGGAACTATGCGATGGGGTATAACTTCCAGCTTTCCGTTTTGCGGATCATTATTCGTCGGCACAAGCTTGATGACGACACGTACCAGAAGCTCGACTGCTTCTGAATCCACAGTTGGCATTATTTTAGCCCCACAACTATTATAGTCCTTAGGCCCGTTGGACGAGTCTTAAACTCTATGATGAAACGGTCGCCTATTAGCAAAGGCTTCTTAGAGCAGACCAAGCAGATTCCATTGCCTTGTCGTGAAGCCACGGTTGCATCCATTTGCAGCAATATATTGGAACTATGCGATGGGTATAACTTCCAGCTTTCCGTTTTACGGATCATTATTCGTCGGCACAAGCTTGATGACGACACGTACCAGAAGCTCGACTACTTCTGAATCCACAGTTGGCGTTGAACAGTGACCAGCTTGTATTGATTTATTTTGCATTGGGCTCTAATGTTAACCCCGCAACTATTACAATCTGTGCGCCCGTTGGACGAGTCTTAAACCCTATGATGAAAGTCTCGCCTATTGGCAAAGGCTTCTTAGAGCAGACCAAGCAGATTCCATTGCCTTGTCGTGAAGCTACTGTGGCTTCCTATTGCAGTATTACATTGGTTTAAGTCTCCCAAGCTTAGTATCCATAACAGCCGCAAAATAATCATTACGTAGTAATTTTAGTTTCCTTAAAAGTGTCCATTGCTATTGAATAGGATACATTCACATGATGATACACATGATCCGCAAAAGACAGCTTCAGTAGTGGCAGTTTCATCTTGGCCAGCAGTTTTCGTACGTGCTGTTTGCGGATGGGCTCATAATGTTGCACCCAAGGCATAAGACTCTGAAAAACAATCCCTCCGGTGGCACTTGAATATCATCACTGGCCAGCAGCTTACCCAGCTGATCAGCGTTCAGTTTTCGGAACTCCTCACTCTGGCTTACTAACTGCAAAATGCTTGTTATACAGCGAGCTCCATCAAAGCGGTGCAGTTCTGCAGCTCTGCAATTAAGCCTATGCCTAGACAGTTGGATAAATCCACTTTAAGTGCCATAAAATTCTCACAGGCTGTGAC
Organism: Chymomyza amoena; assembly: GCA_037043745.1. Lineage (NCBI taxonomy): Eukaryota > Metazoa > Arthropoda > Insecta > Diptera > Drosophilidae > Chymomyza > Chymomyza amoena. The sequence goes on from JBAMAX010001538.1 coordinate 180,444, forward strand.
TGCCCAGTTCTGCACTTCAAGGTTTTCAGTGTAGCAATATTTGACCAAAGTTTGAAGAACATCGCTGTTTACTTCACCCGGAGATACCTCATTGTTGTTGCCTTATCGCATTGGGCTGGTGAACATACATTTTCCGTCCTAGCCCAAAATGAGCCCTACATCAAATTTTAGTGTGACCTTTTACTCTAAGCATTTTTTGCCCAGTATTTTTATACATCTTTGTGAAAAGTAAGCTACGCTATATTGTAGACTCTGTATACATTGTAAATCACCGTAAAGAGCCTTAGGAACGAATTGTCTTTTATGTCGATACTAATCATAAAATGTGTCACGAAATATTGATGAATAACTCAAAAAGTTAACAAATATTGTGTATTTTTCGAAAAAATCTTGAAATCGGTTCTTAAGAGAAAAAAATGAATGTAATCAAATAAGTACAGTGCAGTAAAACAACTGTTCGGAATTTCGCCATGAGAGTGTGCAATATTCTGCACGAATTTTACAGTGCAGTGCTAATGGTGTTCGCAGACGAGTATAAGTCAAAAAACGATGTGATCTGAGCTGTTAATGAGCCACAATTTGACTTTGTTTATTAAAATGTAATAATTTGTGGCCCCGAGGTATAACAGGTGGGCTGAAAATTCCGTATCGTTTCAATGAAAAAATATTTTTTTTGTCAAAATTCGCTTTCATTATTCAACATAGTTGCCTTCAAGAGCGATACAGCGATTATAACGGTCTTCAAGTTTTTCGATACCCTTCCGGTAGTAATCCTTCGACTTGTCCTCAAAATAGGCTTCAGTTTCGGCGATGATTTCTTCGTTGGTGTGAAATTTTTTTCCGGCGAGCATTCTCTTAAGGTCCGAGAAGAGGAAAAAGTCGCTTGGGGCAAGGTCCGGAGAATACGGTGGATGGGGGAGCAAATCGAAGCCCAATTCATGCAATTTCGACATCGTTTTCATGGACTTGTGGCACGGCTCATTGTCCTGGTGAAACAAGATTTTTTTCTTCTTCATTTGTGGTCGTTTCTTGGCGATTTCGGCCTTCAAACGCTCCAGTAACACTATATAATAGTCGCTGTTGATGGTCTGGCCCTTTTGGAGATAGTCGATAAAAATAATTCCTCGCGCATCCCAGAAAACAGAGGCCATGACCTTGCCTGCTGACCGTTGCGTCTTTCCACGCTTCGGAGGTGGTTCGGATGCAGCCGTCCACTCGGCCGACTGGCGATTTGACTCCGGTGTGTAGTGGTGGAGCCATGTTTCATCCATGGTGACGTATCGGCGAAAAAAATCGGTTTTATTGCGCAAAATCACCTCCAAACAGGCCTCGGAGTTGTCGATGCGTTGTTGCTTTTGGTCAAATGTGAGATTGCGCAGCACCCATTTCGCGCAGAGCTTTCGCATATCCAAATATTCATGAATGATGTGACCGACGCGTTCCTTTGATATCTTTAAGGCCTTGGCTATGTCGATCAACCGTATTTTGCGGTCTCCCAAAATTATTTTGTGGATTTTTTTCACGTTTTCGTCCGTAACTGCCTCTTTTGGGCGTCCACTGCGTGCGTCGTCTTCGGTTGACATATGACCGGTACGAAATTTAGCAAACCACTTGCGAATGGTTGCTTCGCCCGGGGCAGAGTCCGGATAACACTCATCAAGCCATTTCTTGCATTCGACGGCACTTTTTTTCATCAAAAAATAATCTTTCATTAACACACGAAACTCTTGACTTTCCATGGTTTTCAAAAATAACAAAAGTAGCGTCACTCTCGATACGATAACTCACAAACTAATCCGACAGCTGTCAAATTTTTACAGGTATCTTTTGAAGGTTGGTACTACCTAAGAAGGGTATGAATTTTATTCTGGTGGCGCCATCTCATAGAAACGATACGGACTTTTCAGCCCACCTGTTATATGAGGCTCTGGCGAATTTCTTCCGAATTCAATGTTCCATTTTTAAAATGCGCGCAGTTTTTCTGAAATTATTATATTGCAAATTTGTGTTCTATGTTTATTTATTTATTCGATGTTTTGTATTACCTAATGGTAATTGTCAATGCCTTACGAGTTTTAACGATGTCTGAAGTAAATTACTCAAAATTTGTCAGTGGTAAGTTACTTCCTAAATGTCTGTGGTAGATTACTGTGGACATATCATCAAAGAAATTAGTGAGGATACAAAAAAGCCGCTAGAAACTTGCCCTTTATGTTAGTAATTTACCGGAAAGTCGCTACAGCGAACTACCCGGAATGTTTAACGTGTTGCCTTCAGGTTTGAATTTGTTCGATCAGCACACAAATCAATATGTGTTCAAGTAGAATCAGGAGAGACATAACATTTTACATTTAAATTCAAGCAGTTGATATAATTGATATAATAATATGATATAATAATAATTTTTCATGTTCATTGTGATTGATTAAGAAACGATAGAGAAAAACTACTACATTTAACGTCTTAAGACAATACGAAGTCATTTAAGCAACATTTTTATTTCAACAAATAAAAATATTAAAAAAAAAATAAATTTATAAAGACCATTTTTTTTTTTTAATTTATTAGCTTTTCGAACCCGCAGTCTTCTTTTAGCCGTCTTCAATAATAATCCACGACAAGCACTTGTTGTAGTATATCTGGTTCGTTTTATAACATCGCAGTTGAACAAAGCCTTCAAGTATGTCTCCGTCCATTCCATCAACCATCCTGCTACCGACCAAATTGTATTCTAGATTGTCTATAGTTCACAACCAAATCGCATTATCATACTAACAACATACTTCTTGCAGTTCTCTAGAGTGGTTTCGGCTTTCGACGCGATAGTAGAGGATATCTTAAAGTCGACCGTGCCCGATATAACGTTCGGTAATATTTTTATTGAAATGGAAGAAGGACGAAACGGAAGCTGACTATTTTTATTATCAGACCAAGTTTATAGCCATTTAAAACCAAAACTTTATAGAAATCCAAATGATTTTTTTTGAAGACAAGGACTCGATATTGCTCATCTAGTTCATATTTCAATTAAACCACAATAGACAGTTCACATGTTCTTGTTCTTATTTAATTTGTACTCTCCACTCATCGAATTTTTATATATTCTTGCATAGTTCGCACAAAGAAAGCTCCAGCACCAAAGGTAAGCAATATATAAAGTTTTGGCCAAGGCCCTGTATCATAGAGATGCGGATATCTGCGACTCCACAACGATAGTTCCAATAGCCAAACGTGTGGGGAAACACTTTTTATTTTCCGTGGTTTTATCGACTTATCATCACCCTAAGAGATTATGTTAGTGTGTCTTTGAGAATCGTTCTGTCCAATTGCATCACGATATTAAATGCGGCTTAAAGGCCAACGCGTCATCCGCAGCACACATATGATGAAAATTACATGGACAGGAACGAACCAATCAAAAACACATGACAGACGCACGCTTCCACACACACAGACACATACCAGATATCAGTGGCGGATCCAGAGTGGGTGTTGTGCATTTTGGACACCAAGAAATATTTTCTTTGGATCCGACTCTGGTATACTTGTCTATTTGTGTCCTTAAAGAAGCTTAAAACATAAGGTTAAAGTGTAAGCCATTTCATTTTATATTAAGCTTTTATCCTTTTTTTCCCCTTTCCCAAGCCAACCAAAAGCAACGACCATCCTGCAGCAACTTGACTGTAGTGCTCTGCTCTTGTGCTCTTCTCTTTGCTCTTTACCCATCTCTCTGCACTCAATTCTCTCTTTATTTTTTTTTTATTTCGGTATTAGCTTATATAGTTGTTGCTGTTGCTTTAGCGAATTGCATTTCAGCTTGATTTATTTCATTTCATTCCTCCAGTGCAACTTTTAGCCACAATTTCTTACTCCTCTATTCCTATTTTTATTTTATTCTATATTAGTCAGGGCGACTCTTTCGCATTCTCACTGTACCACAAACACTTTGGCGGCAAAAGGAAATTCATGTGAGAGAAGAAATACGGTTAGCAGCATAAGTTGGTTATTACTTGCTCCTGAAGCCAATGCCCCGAAAGGAACGCATAGGAGGCTCGCTCGGCTGACACTCACATATTGCATTTATGTGAAAAGGATAAATTCAATTTTCAACTTGAGATTTTTAGAAAAAAAACTCTAGAACCAGGTTTTAAACACTAAAAAATCGAGCTGTTGAAGATTTCTTGCATTTGCATTTTTTAATTTTAATATTTTCATTTTAAATTAAAATAAAAAGAATTTCTGTTAGACTAATCGCAAATAATTAAATGCAATTCAAGCCAATGTCAATGTCCAATAAGGCACAAACTAAAGGCTCGTCTGATAATCACATAATTAAAATTATTATTTAGGATTTTTCCTGTACCTTAGGTCGTTTATTCGATAGTGACGACTTAAGTTACGCTCTTCAATAATTTTTTGTAGAACGTATCGTTTAGGAGTTATAATATATTATTCTCAACGATTATTTAAATTCCATTTAAATAAATTTCATTCTTAAGCAATAATCAAATATCACATTTGGGGTCATTGCTTTGTCTGTTAGTTGTGATCCATGATATACTAAATAAAACTGCGCCTACAGTCAGGAAAAATTATCATTCGTATCTTTTACTATCTATCTAATATTATGTAAATATTGACTTTGGCGTCTTTGGACTTTGTTGAAGTAACTTACAAACTGGAATATTAAAAAAAGAATTTAAAATATATTTGCCGTTGGAACTGAAAACAATTTCAACGCGATGACACATTTCACTTACATACTCATATATGTATGTACATATGTGAAATGTATTTCAAATAACGAATATATATTGGACTTGGCTAAGAGAGAGAATTGCATGCCTGACAGGCATATCCTTCCCAACAGCGCACCACATAGTACCAAGTCCAGGCAGATAATGCGCCAACATTTCCACCATGTTGGTCTTGCTTGCCCCACGCATGAGTAGCTCCCTCTGCGAACAGCGGAAATGGCAGATTTTCTATTAGCGCATGCCACACTCTGACTCCTGCCATGTTCAAATGCTTCAAATGTCCCAAGTGCTTGGCGCTAGAGCCAACTTGGTCCAACCCAGCCGACCGTGACGTGTATTACTTAATGCTTTTTGAAATATGAAACACATGGAAGATTGCGTATACGTACCATGTTACAAGCTTGCAGCCTGACGGCGCAAGAGATAACGAAATATATGGTAGGGCCAAATCTTGTAAAGATTGCAGCAACAAATTAATCGAAAAATGCATTTTCAGGTTTTTCTACCGCCGAGCCAAACAAAACCAAAACAATAGCCTCCAACAATTCAGATATGCACCCACTTAAAAGTGGAAATGTATCTGAAAGTACCAATGACTGCAACTTGAAAGTGGCCAATTCTATTACCAATTGTAAATGCACGCTTGCATGGCGTCTCCTTTAAATGGTGACAACGACAGCAGCATGTGGACAACTAGAAGTAGCAGAAACCACTATGCTACGAGAAGGACCACAATGGCTTGGTTTGCTTTCCCCGGTATCGGTGGCACCATCAAAATGGTTGCAGTTCTCTTTCCAAAGCCATTTCCATGGCAAAATGGCACCACTAAAATGCCACTTCAGACAAACTACCAGATGCGTATTTTTGTGTGTACTTACATGCACCGAGCTTGCTACCAAATTGCATGCAGCTTGCCCGTCCCCATCCCATCCGGCAAAAGGACTATTTAGCTGGCGAGGTGTGTTCGATTGAAAATCATTGCATCTTAATGTAATTTGGATAATGGAGTCGTAGAACCCAAAAATTTTCTTTATGCTAAATGAATGATATCTGAAATTTACTCCTCAACTTATGGAAAAAAAACCTAAGCAATTAAAAAAAAAAGAAGAAACAATAGTCCAAAACTTGCCATAACGAAAATATTTGCGATTAAATGTGTGGTTTTGGCATTTTAACTTTATTTTTCAAAAACAAATATCTTTAAACTGAATCCGAAATTTTTATTTAATATTCATTTAAATATCGTCTCCCATTTACAAGTAAAAATTTCAACGGTTTTTTTTGGTTGGAGTAGGAATACAGAAATGGCTCTTTAAACTTTCAAAACATTTGGCCTTTCAATATTTTACATATATGTATGCGCTACGAGAGGACTTCGAAGGAATTGGAATACACGCCATCTTTGGAAACGACTTAAAAAGGAAATAGTTTTGTTTGCATAGCTGTGATTTGTACTTAATGAAGACCGTATGATTTTCTTAGTTAGTAACCATAAACCATACAAATAACATGTATAATTACACAATAATATTGGGTGTACAAATAGAAAATCACCGTTTTCCCATAGGTGGCGCCAGCATTGCAAATCGGTCGATAGGTACGAACAGAATCGATACATTGCCAGCTGAGACATCGGTCAAAAACTCCACAGAATCTCACTTGTCTATTTTTACTGTGCTTTCTATTGTTCGTGTGCGAAAATGTCAAAATTTGAGCCGAACAAGGGTCATTTGCAGGAAGTGTTGCTTTTTGCATTTCATTCGAAAAAAAATGCAGCTCAAGCGCGTCGAATGATTGTAGAAACTTATGGTGAAAGTTGTATTAGTGAAAGAACGTGTCGGGAATGGTTTCAAAAGTTTCAAAATGGCGAATATGACGTGCAAGACAAGGATAGTCCCGGACCTGTGAAAAAGTTCAAGGATACAGAATTAGAGACTTACTAGATGAAGATGGTTGTAGAACGCAACAGGAACTTGCAAATGTATTGGGCGTGACTCTGCAAGCCGTTTCTCACCGCCTAAAAAGCTTGGGAATGGTTCAGAAACTGGGACATTGGGTGCCGTACGAGTTGAAGCCGTGGGACATCGGCGAACCTTTGCGCCACTTTGAAAAGTGGATACACTATGACGACCCCAAGCCAAAAAAATCGTGGCAGCTTCCCGGCCATGCAACAACTTCAACAGCGAAACCGAACATTCTTGGCTCGAAGCTAATGCTCTGTATTTGGTGGGACCAGCTCGGCGTAGTGTACTATGAACTCTTGCATCCAGGCGAAACCATTACAGGAGCCCTGTATCGGACGCAACTAATACGCCTGAGTCGAGCGTTGAAGGAAAAACGTCCGCAATACTCGGAAAGATACAATAAGGTCGTACTTCTACATGACAACGCTCAGCCACATGTTTCCAAGGTAGTGAAAACATACGTGGATACTTTGTAATGGAACATACTACCCCTCCCGCCGTACTCTCCTGACATCACCTCTTCTGATTTTTACTTATTCCGATTGATGACGCATGACCTGGCCGAACAGCACTTTCGTCCTTTCGAAGAAGCCAAAAAGTTGATTGGATTAGTAATTATTTTAGACGATTCGATTTAAAAGCTACATTTTTAATGTTATACCCAGTTGGAACCAAAATCTTGGCAGATATACGAATACGTATTGGACAATTGTCAATTATTAGCAGATTTCAATTATGTACGTATGAAAATGTGTTATTTTGGTCTAAAATTTAAAAATATATATAAAATAATAAATACAAATCGATACTCAACTTTTATATTTTTTATTAATACGCCTATTTATAATTAATTTTAAATATCAGATAAATTTTAAATTTGTATATTTGTGGCATTTAAGAGGCTTAAGGAGCTTAAAAAGTTGTATAATTCTAACATAAGGAAAACAAATTTTTTTTTAAATATTATAATATATAGTTTTTGGTAAATAAATATTTACATTTAATTTTTTAATAAAGATATCGTAACCAGATTTGGCATTCAGAAGTTTTTTTGGATTGAGTACTCCTTGTATTGTGCATTGTACACAAATTTGAACAAAATCGGTTGACTATATCATATAGCTCCCATAGGGCCGATTCTTCCAAAAAATCGATTTTTTAACATAACTTGTTGTGTTTCGTTTGTAAAGATATTTCAATCAAATTTGGTATTCGTAAGTTTTTTATAGTTCCTAAGAACTATACTTAATTTAATCAAAATCGGTAGACTATATCATATAGCTCCCATAGGAGAAATCAGTACAAAAAAACCTTTTTTATACAAAATTCGTTGTGTTTTGTTTGTTTCTAAAGATATTTGAACTAAATTCGGTATTCAGATCTTTTTTAAGGTATTAAAGCACTGTGTCAAATTTGATCGAAATCGGTTGACTATATTATATAGCTCCCATAGGAACGTTCGGTCAAAAAAAATTGTTGCTTATAAATTTTTCTGTTCTTGGTTTTTTATGAAGGAACCGGATTTTATTGCAAGTTAGTGGTACAGTGTATCCCAAAGTCGTCCGCGCCCGACTTTACGTACACCATTTTTTATTGTAAGAGAGATCAACCAAAACTGTTCTCAGGAGGGCTGCAGCACTCATTATCCTTGCTCAATAGAAACTTCAAGAAAATTTAAAAATCCCAACTTAAGTTTATAAAAGCTTTTCCGTCAAAATATTATCAATATTTACTGCAATTTTAAAAATCATTGTTTTATTGTTATTATGTCAGATTTCTTATGCATTCAGGCGCTCAGTTTTACCCAACCAAAAAATATTTTAGAACTATGATAGGAAAGGTGAAATTAAATAAAGTATAAAACTATATCCACAAAAAAAAAATAATTTACAGCCACTACCGTAGTCCAGGTCACATAGTTCACCCAATACCACTTCTACTACATAAAGGTAACTTTTTCATGTTGCCATTTATATTCAAGTCCCCAAGGTCTCAAGTCTTCTGGGGTGTATTAAATGGAACTTTATGTCTTTTTCAAGGGAGCGCTTTATTATGTTTTGGTCCTCTGAACTTACTACTTTATCTACTAAAATATGTTTACATTCCACAGCTCTTTTTGGAAGTTTGATGTAAAGTTTTTAAAATATATTATGTTTTAACAATCTGATAAAATTTATTATTTATTAAAGCTTATAAGGATATTTATAAAAAGCATCTACGCCAATCTTAAAAATTACAATAAAAGCACTTAATGTTTGGCCCAAAAGGGTGTCATGTGGACAAGTGTATCTGTACGGCTTAGAGTCGTTGTGATTTTTTTTTTGCATCCATTCTATATGTTTACATTGGGCAACGGCAGGACGAATCCTTCCTATTCTGCTTCATTTGGGCTGCGCAAAGTCGAAATTGTTCAAACCAATTTTACTCCAAATCACTAAATGATACGAACTAAAGAGCTTATTATATGTCGATATGCATCAAGATCGAAACAAATTGCAAAAAAATATAGCCTGCTTTTATGTGGCGTCTTCTATGACCAACTGCCACCTACTTCAAGAGCAACCCATGACCCAAAATGCGTGCTATGTGCGCACAAGTGAGCGAAATACTTTTATCTGGATGCTAAAATCTAAGTGGCAACAGAATTTTGAACAAGACATTGGGAAAATCTATGGCAAAAGAAAAACAACAAAAAAAAACAGGGTGCAAAGAGCTAGGTAGGGGGGCAAAAACCAAAACTGCTGGCTGGAAAAATGCTCAAAAGCGAAATACTAGTTGAGCTCTGTTGAGTAGAGGGCAAATATGGAAATTATATTTATTATGCTTGTATCTGTGAGTCCTTTCTTTCCTTTTTTATCTTTTTACTGTTATTGTGCGCTCTTTTCGCAAACTAGCGTAACGGCATATCAAATTTGGTGCTGTGCAGCAAATTACTCAACCGCATTGAGAAGTTGATGGAAAATGAAGGGAAATCGTGGAAAAGTTTTCTATTGATCGCTAAAGTAATTAAACAATTTGTCCATCGTCCAACTGGTTTAAGCTTTATGCTTTTCTGGCTTATGAAATTAAATTGGAATTTTTCGAAATATTGCATATTTTTGTTTAATTTTTACAATAATAATTGCAGCAGCTGCTTCGTTAAGCTGTGGCGTTACCAAAGAGCCTACCTTACGAATATGTTTGCGCTCGAAGTACATCTGAAGCCCGGAAACAGGTTTATTTGATTTAGCTGCTGTGAATCCGATCTTAAAAATGATTCAGAATATATAATTTTACCAATCTGTGTTTGGAAATGTTTACTTTAAGCCAAAGTAAGCTTGAGTGATTAGACCTAACCATTAATTATGAAGGGTGTTTTTTTAATAGGCTCCGAATTTCCGAAACGGATAATATAAAATATAATTTTATATGTATAGTGAGGAGCTTTCATAACGTCCTCATTTCTCCATCTTTTTTAGGCCAAAATATACGCAAGACTAACAAATGAGTACCAAACAACGAACTACATTGTGGGCTTGAAGACGAACGAAAGAACAGTAGGAAGCGTCTTCTCTGAAAAGTTTACGACAAAGCTTTCATTACTTCTTCCCAACTTAGTTTTCTGCAGGGCGAGATATACGCAAAACTAATAGATATTTATCCAGCACCACTCTACAAAGACGCCTTGAAGACGCGAGAAAGCACAGAAACGGGCGTCATCTCTGAGGAGCTTTCGGCAAGGCTTTCTTGACAGCTCCGTCTTTTACAAAGCAATAAAGACTTTGCAAAGAACGTAGTAATTTTTGGTAGACAGGCTATTGAGGCTCTGACATGATATACCCTGAAAAGACAGCTTATTCGTAAACATATCCTCCATCGGGGTACTCAGCTTTATCTGGTAGTGCGATTGCGGAACAGTGTGCCAGGAAGGGATTAGAGCTGCCAGTGACTCTTGCAATTATGGATATAAAAAGACTCTTTCTGGACAACATATCTGCGATTCGAGGGATAGTCTGAGCTCAGTCACAACAAAAAAGGAACAATCTGATCCGTTTATTATTTCTTTCGCGTACTCTCCTTTGATTTCACAAGAGCAGCACCAGGAAGGTGACATGAGAAGCAATAACTTGCAGAGCTCTTACAATTTATGGACCGTGATGTTCTCATTCTGGATGGTGGTAGGACAAATTGCTCGTTCTGTTGGACGGTCCAATGAAAATATTGCTGTTGGAAAATCCAAAAGTTGGCGTTTATCCATCGACCATGTGGAAAATTGTTGATGAGATGCGTATCTTTCTTCGTGGTGTTCACATGCCAGAGATAATTTTCAAATATTATATGATACGAAATTATCTATCTAATAAAAGCATATTTGGGGTTTTTATATAAATTTTTTGTTTTAAGTTTGAAATCTGGAAGCGCTTAAAAAAACCCACTTTATAAAAAACCGAAACCTTACTTGATAGAAAATATCAAATTGCTCTCATTTACGCATACAAATACCGATACATGCCATAATCTTATTGAGAATATGTTTGCATGTGTGTATCTGTGTCTATGTATATCAATTATTTGACTTTTATACATAGTCAACATTTGTTTGTTAATATTTAAGCTAATGCATGAATTGAATCTTTACAATGGCCAATAGAATTCTGGAACACTTGAGCACATTAAGTATACGCACTGCTGGGTCAGCCCAACTCACGGATCTATCCAATTGCATAGCGGCGCAGTGAGTGAATTTCAAATTACAGTCATTATTAAATTACATAAATCAACGGAGCGCAAATGACTGAACCAAAGTCAATCTGGGTAGTGTCAGGGCCGCGGGGAAGCATCTCTGCCACATCGGACAGTTGATGCAGAAACTTTTTGACAAATTGTTGATTGCTATTTAATTGTAGACAGCAAATGGTACAGGCGGCATTTAAAATGTTTGTTTTTATTATATTCTCTTCCAGGGCACACATAATGCCTGCATTGAACGTTTATGCTCATAGAAATGGAATAGGCGTGGCCTTAGCCAATTAAACGAGATGGTCTGCATTCGGATTTTCTAAAAAAAAATAATTATTGCAAAAAAATTAGCTTTTTGGTTGAGAAAAAGTGCAAAAAATGGACATATTGTTTTTTTAGGCTCACGTGAGTCTCAAGCTACACTTTTGTACCTGGAGTGATGTTCATAGCGTTGCCGGAATACAACCAGTATAAACCGGAACCTTTTTTTTTTTGAAAAAGAAATGAAAGAAACCTCAAAATTGTCATCCTTTTTAAAGATGATCACATAGTTAAAAAATATATATATTTGATAAGAAGATGTCATATTAACAGCACAATTTAAAAACAAATTTACATATCCATGTCCAAATAAAAAAAACAACTTTTTGCTTAATTTTTTATTTCGACTAACTGTAGTATTCTCGATATATCTACTATTATATCACGAAATAGTGTTCTTCAAGAGTATTCCAGCTTCGACACTCTGTTATCTGTTCTATTTATCTTTAATTTTATTTTGATTGTTTTATGAAATTGCATTTGCGCCTGGTGTTAATGAAGGACTTTGTAGAGCGACAACAGCAGTTGGAATTACAAAGAAATTAATGAAATAAATAATTTAAAGTCAAAAAGTGTGACACGTGGCTTAATAAATTCCGTTTAATTAAATTTTCTTTGTTAAACGTAAAAAAATAAAAAATTAATCAACGTTAATTAGTTAAAGGTTTGATTTTAACATAAATAAAACAGATGATTAACCATAATATTTTTTTTTTTAGTGGTGGAATGGCCAAAAGTCTTCGTTATAAAGACACACTCTTAAGATTGATACATATATTTATAGCTTCAAAGTTTTTGGTTGGCTTATTAAAAGATAAAGCTTTTACTGTTTACAATTCTTGTTAAAAAACTATTCCTTGATGGCTATGAATCATTCAGTCTTTATTTATTGTGACCGTATATTAATCATTTGAAGTGATGAGTTGAGAAGTTAAGGACATGTACATGGATGCATTTCAACTCTCAACTCAAGTTATTCTCAGTTGCTGAGAAAGTGTTGCAAAATAAGCTGTTTACGGCATTTTCAACACTGAGATATGATGGATGAAGGAGTTACCTTATGTTAAAGTAAAAATAAACAAATTGAATTTAGTGTAATTCAAATTTAATAGAATTAACGAAATAAAAAAAGCAAGTCTTGTGCATTTTTTGTACTAAATTAAGTAAAAATTTAATATTGGTAGCACCAAATAAAAAACAATCTCAACATTTCAGCTCAAAAACTTACCAAGAAGGATTCACGCTTGTGCCTCTTGATTTGTTGCACAACTTTCCAACAGCTCAACTTAATAACAAGCGTGAATACCCTAAATGCGAATTATTTTTTTTAAATACCAGCAGGGCGTAATGAAGTGAAGATTCAAAGCATGTTAGCAAAGTTGGTGTACATCATAAGAACTTTTTGTAACCGTAAGATACTTGAATTTGGTCAATTCTGACAAGCTTTATAACTTATTTAGTGCTATAAAACTTAATATTAAAGAACACAATTCCCTAAATAAATATCTTATATCGAGAGTAGTTCGTTAAGCTCCAATTTCGATCACCGAGCTTATAAATTGGGCTATCTTCAATACAATAGCCTGCCAATTATTGAATCAAATCTTTTGATTATGTGTAATTGATTTCAATTGAATCAGCTTAACCCCTACTACGAGTGTGCGCCAGACATTAATAATTATACCATCGAGGGGGCAAATATGTACGATAATTTTGTGTATATAAGGATGTAATTGTGCGAATTAATTGAAAGGTACATGCAGCAGTATTAATTGTTGGTACTTGCCAATTAACCAGTTGCATTGAAATCCATTTTCTAAGCAAATACAATAGCTATAGTTCCTTATAATAATATGTATACAAGCACAAAGGAGTTTCTGTGGGAGGTCCTATATGTAATTCTAGGTAACGTAATTTCAGTTGCAATGAAGGTACTAATTTTTTTTTTTCAATATAACGGAGTACAAATAAAAATATTTTTGTTTAATAAACGAAGGGGCTACACCAAGTTTCAACAATGTCCGTTAGAGGGAACAAGTAGTCACAAGTCCAGAGTCGACTTTACACAAATTTAATAAAATTTGAATATCGAAAAAGATTAATGATACTTATTATCAACAAATTTGGGAGTATGCTAATTTTAGAAAATCTTTTTCCAGCGTTTTGTTTTCTTAAGAATTCATTACGAAAAGACTTTGCTGTTTTGTTCATGCAATAGCAATATCATCTGAAACTTTAAATTGAAGAAAATCTAATCAGATATAATGTCAGCAAAAATTGAACATCACTAAGTTAGTCAAGGGACAAAAGGTATAGTTTCAGCTGCAGATAGTTGCTTCGGTTTTTTGAGGACCTGACTAACAGGAATTTATGCTCCGGCTTCTGGTCTTCTAGTTAATCAAGTGGCAGACCGCGTCAGATGCAACCAATACACATAGCGATACACACCACACCGCTCTCATGCATTCACACACATACAAATACACGCTTAATTAATTGGCATTGCTCAGTTAGGCTAAAATTTTGAGTAGATACTACATGTGTATGTATGCGTGTACGTGTATCTGTTCGCTTTCTACCGCAAAGATATTCAATTCGACCGACCGCTGTTTATACAATGCACCGTCTAGCGTCATGGGCATTATAGATTTTCAACTGGAAATATATTAGGGCCTTCTACGTCTCTTCACTTGCATCTTTCGATAAAACTTGTTGAATGAAATTAATATCAACTCTCTATAATCACAATATTTGGTTTGCAAGCTAATGTAAGCCTAATAAGAAAAGCGTATTGCCTTAAAAGATTGTTCCCACAGAGAGAGAATACATTTTATATCGAGAGTAACAAGGGGTATAGGGTCTTTCTCTGACGGGCAACGCATTGACAGAATTGTGTTGTTGTTCTTATTGTGTTTTTACTGTACATGCCCAACAACAAAAGTCAAATTGGAATGAAAGCAATGTGTTGGCAATTGGAATGGCAATAGTAAAATGGCGACGATATTCCTTGGTATTGTATTGATATTGACAGTGAACCCTGCCCACACACCTCCCTATAAAAATAAAATGGATTGCCACCAAGCCGGCTGTCCGGAAATCGACAGCTACAGAAAGAAATGTGTCTTTAGTAAGATGCAATATTGTACCTACAGTGAAACCAATAAAGACAAACTGTGTAGTATGAAACTTTAAACTGTTGCCAATTGCTGTCGCAAAATTACATTTTTTTATGTGATTGTCTAATTTTAACAATATTTGAGGAATCAAAAAATATTGATTATAAACAGACAATACACTCAAAATAAAACATTTAATAACCATATACATATTAAATTTCAGCCTATCTATATTTATCTCAAGTAGTTCAAAGTTCGTATATTTATTGAGCTGCAATTTTCGGTACTGAAATATGAAATATTCGAATCGTTAACAACGTTGATATTGGGAATTTCATTTAGCAAATTAAATTAACTTTTATTAAATATTAAAGTTGCTTCATAGCGATTTTAAAGGACAAATTTTATTTTTATGCCAACAACACAACCAATTTTGTAATCTTTTTGTTTAAAATGGAATTTTTTTATTTTAAAAGCAAACCTCTTAGAAAAGTCTCTAATTAAAACATTGGAAAATTCAGCGCAATATAGCCCATTTCAAAATTTGAATTACATTTTGCTATAAAAAAAACAGCTGAATATTTTTCAATTGTTGAACTTTTATTGGAAAGTCTGTTTTATGGCAGCAGCCAATTCGATCCACCCAATTCTAGATGGTTGGCTCTTTAACCACTTCCCAACGGTGTCAAATCGCAACTACTCGGTGGCCGATTCACATCACCGTTTTAACTGATTATGGGATTTTCGGAGATAGGGCGCAAAATATCGATTGTAGCGTTGGCTGTATGGCATGTAGCGCCATCCTGTTAGAACCAAACATCGTCCAAGTCTTCCTCTTCAATTTGTTCAAAAAAAAAATTAGATACCTAACATTGCGCGATAGCGATCACCATTGACAGTAACGGCGGCTCCTTCTTCATTTTCGAAGAAAAATGGGCCGATGATGCCACCAGACCAAACTGGCAGTCACTCGTTGTGGGTGCATTCGTTTCTCTACAACGACGTGTGGGTTTTCTGTGCCCCAGATGCGAACCATTAAGGTGGAAAGGAGCCTCGTCCGAAAAGATGATTTTTCGGTCAAATTTGGCATCATTGGCCAAACGATCTTCCGCCCAATTTACAAGTCGTCGACGGTTCGGATGGTCCACTGGCTTTACCTGGTGCACCTATTGAACTTTATATGGCTTCATGGCAAGAACAAATTGATCCACAAATTGAGTTTAGGGAAGGTTTTTTTTGTCAATTTTTTTTTGTTTGAGTAGAAGACTCACCACTTTGAATTTTTAATGTTTCGCAATTTTCTTCAAGCAAATAGCGTCCCATTTCGTAAATGCCAATGTTTTTAATAGATATCTGTCACTTCCCGAATGACATTTGACTTTTCTGAAGTCAAATAATTTATATTATTAAATATTAAGTAAGTAAATAATTAATTCCAAACACTAGATGGACCACCCTTTATTATTATGAAAAATAAATTTATTTTTTTACCAGTCTTATGGCCGTTCTGCCTTCAGCCGTTAATGCATTCAAAAGCCAAAAAACAAGACTTTATTTTTAACATTTTGTTGATTACTTTAAATGTTTAGTGTTGTGAAGTATTTTTTTTTAATAGTTTCCGAATTGGAGCAACGCTTTATGAGTCTGTGAGCAAATTACGTCAATGAACATAAAAAGTTTCAAAATTTTATTTTATCTACAACATATTGCCAAAAAAGAGCCTGATCCCTTTCTTGGATGATACACATGAACAAATAAATTGAAAACGTTTAACCATATTGAACATATAAAAAAAACGTTTTTTAAATTAATAATGCAGATTTATTTAGTTTGAAACGGTGGAGTCGATTGAAAACTCTATATGTATTTCCTGTAAAATTACTTTTTTTGAGTTACGACGTTCTTCTTGTAAGTGAGCGATATGGAGTTTCCACTGTACCTAGTTACTTAGTGGGTATACCCAGCCAATAGATGGCATGGAAATCTACTTAAGTCTTAGCCATGGGCGGGCATATTTGATGTGCGTTGCGTGTGAACCATTGCCTCTTGTGAGCAGCATAAGGACAAGGCCATACATCAGTGCAAACACAATTCACACACACACACATTGAGACAAAAGCAGAGTTGCAATCACATATATATCGGCCGATAAATGTTCAAGTGCTTCTGGTTTGGGAACCATGCTATTAATTCTAATTACAAAATGTGTGTGCCATTCATTTCCAGAAACGAACTACTCGTACCAGTAACCAACCAGTAGACCTAGGGATGTCCCTTTTTGGCTTACACAATTTTCCAAACTAATCCAAGCCGAACGTGACATTACGTAGCACTCGATTTGGCCACCAAAACATTGTAGACGTACTATGTGTGGCATGTTAAAGCCAAGTTAATGTAATACGTGTAACTGATAAAAAACGTTTTATTTTATTTCTAGCCAAGCCTTGGCCATGACATAAATCGTAATCCACATTCTACAAATTATGCGCACTTTGGCGCCTGTATCTTTCAAAATCGTATTTTTTTTTTCCTTATTAAGTGGCTTTTTTAAAGACTTTAAACGACGTTGGCTGAGTTTAAGCCAAAAAGTCCAACTGGCTGCAAGCCCGAACCAACGTGGAAAATTCCATAATCGGCTTGTTCAACTTCAAATCGAATAAGCGGCTTCTTTTGCTGAGAGCCAAATATATCATGATGATCAAATAACAATAGAAAGCTACTCTGAGACTAATCTCAAGACAAGGTAGACTCATCTCCAAGCGGAGATTGGGATTGCCAATCTTTTGACCTGACAGAGCCATGCTTCTTGCTTATTTGCATTTCTGTGTTAAAAAAAAACTCTTCTAAACAAAATAAGTTTTTATTTAAAACTTAAAAATTGCACTTCCCTTACCCTTAAATTACTTCAAAAACTTAAATATGTGTGGTCTAAAGGTTTCTCAATGCTTACCCGATAATTACCAAATAGATGAGAATAGAAAGCTTTAGATTTAGTGATATATTGGGTTTAGTAGTTGATTGAATTTTTAGAAGAAAATTATTCGTGTTTAAACTCCCGTTGCGGACGATACCAAAAAAAAGGGAAGTAGTTTTGGAGATTAACTTAATTTTGCGACATTTGTATCGAATTTTGCGTAATAGCCGAAAAGGAAAGAAGAAGATCGTGTGGCCATGACAACCCATTCTCGGGTTACGGCCGACCTCAGCAGCACTCGCCAGGCGCCTCTGCTTTGCGAGCGCCTTCTCCAATTCGAAAAACCAAGGGAGGATAAGTTCTCCTCTACTTGATCTTTCCATCGGAGTCGTGGTCGTCCCCTTCGTCTTCCTTCGTTGGCTTTCGCTTCGAATACCTCCATACGTACAACATGGCCGAGCCAGCGCAGACGTTGTATTGTGATGCGCTGGACAACGTCTATGGCGTCGTAGAGCTCGTACAGCTCGTGGTTCATCGGTATGCGATAGTCGCCCTCAAAACGTACGGGTCAGAAGATTTTACGAAGAATTTTCCTCTCAAACACCCCAAGAGTAGCTGCATCTGTCCGTGACTCAACCCATGCTTCTGCGCCGTATAAGAGCATGGGCAAGATGAGCGTCTTGCAGAGTGTTGCTTTTGTTGTTCGAGAGAGGTCTCTGCTGCACATCTGCTTACTGAGACCACAGTAACACCTATTGGCAAATGTAATTCTCCGCTTTATCTCCAGGCTGATTTCAGTGTTATCGGCGGTGCCAAGGTACGTGAATTCCTTGACCACTTCAAAAGTATAGTGGTAAGCAACAACATTGGAGCCCAGACGCCGAGCGTTCCTGTCCGTAGACAGCATATACTTCGTCTTGCTTTCGTTAACCGCTAGACCCACTTTCGCTGACTCCTTTTCAATTGCGGAAAATGCAGCAGTAACAATATCGCTTACAGCGCCCGATGATATCGATATCATCAGCGTATGCAAGAAGCTGGACACACTTGTAAAAAATAGTACCATTGCGATGTACACCGGCCTTCCGCAGTACCCCTTCCATCACGAAATTGAAGAGGTCGCATGATAGAGGGTCGCCTTGTCCGGAACCTCGAACAGTATTGATAGGTTCGGAATGGTCCTTACCTACATTGACAGAGCTGATGGTGCCGTTGAATATCATTCTGCAAAGACGAATCAGCTTTGCAGGAATACCGAACTCAGACATGATGGTGTATCCCTCATCGGACTATCGAATGCAGCTTTGTAATCGATGAAGAAATGATGAGTACCGATCTGTTTTTCGTAGGTCTTTTCAAGGATTTGGCATAGAGAAGAAGTATTAAGAATTGCAAATTGAGTTAGCTGCGGACGTAACATTTTGTCGTGCTATAAAACAAAGATGGAGTACTCTCAAGTCGGGCGGGGACAACATAACGACATCCAGTAAATCACATTGCTATCAAATCCGGTTTGCGAACTTGTTTAGAACAAGCCGGTCTGTCTTTTTGATGGCGAGCCATAGAAAACGACATAATGAAGTAACAATCAAGGATAAACAAGGTCACTTGTCATTTCAAAAAGACCAACTATGCTATAACGACCCATACCGATTTTCCGAAAAGCACTTAACGGAGAAGACAGCTAAGAAACATTTCTAGAGGCATTTCCTTTCCATTGTCGGTAATTATAAAAGTCCCGAAGAAAGGTAATCTCTCCGATTGTAATAATTGGATAGGGATCACATTGCTGCCTTGTGTTAGTAAAGGCTTCCAAAATATTATTTTAAGCCGGATTTTGGAGCCTTAAGCTGCCTGGCTTTGGAAACAACAAGCTGGTTTCCAAGAAAATAGATCATGTGTAGACCATATCAATCATCTTGGCAATAATAGTTGAACTCAATATCACCTTAACGCTGTATGACTATGCGTCATACTGAGACTCGATCAAGCGATACCGCATCTGGATGGCTCTTGAATGATACGGTGTCCCTAGGCAAAAAATTAACACAATTACAAAAATTACTTTGGGATACCCTGTACCACTAGCTTGCAATAAAATCCGGTTCCTTCACAAAAAACCAAAAACAGAAGAATTTTTAAGGAAACATTTTTTTGGACCGATCGTTCCTATGGGAGCTATATGATATAGTTAACCGACTCCGATCAAATTTGACACAGTGCTTTAATACATTAAAAAAGATCTGAATGCCGAATTTAGTTCAAATATCCTTACATACAGACGAAACACAACGAATTTTTTTTAAAAACTTTTTTTTTGACCGATTGGTCCTATGGGAGCTATATGATATAGTCAACCGATTTTGATCAAATTTAGTACAGTGGTAAGGAACTATAAACAACTTACGAATACCAAATTTCCAATATCTTAACAAAAAAACGAAACACAACAATTTTGTTCAAAAATAGATTTTTTGGAAGATCGGCCCTATGGGAGCTATATGATATAGTCAACCGATTTTGTTAAAATTTGGCACATTGCTTAAGTGCTCTAAAAATTTTCAAACGCCAAATCGGTCCTATGGGAGCTATATGATATAGTCAACCAATTTAAATTGAATTAAATTTGGTACAGTGCTTGGGAACTATAAAAAACTTTTGAGTACCAAATTTTGTTAAGATATCCTTATGAACAAACGAATTATCTATCTAAAACCTTTTTTTAGTCGAGCTCATCTGAAACACCCGTATGGGAGCTATATAATTGAACCCCGATATCAAAAAACAAAATAAACTTGTCTCCATGGAATAATATGGGATCTAATGTGGAAGTTTGGTTACTCTAGCTCTTACCATCTCTGAAATCTAGGCGTTCATACGGACAGACAGACAGACAGACAGACGGACATGGGTATATCGACTTCTCCATTCCCCTGATCATATTTTAGGTAACTTTGGGGTGTCTCCGACGTCCCCTTTTATATGTTACATACATTTTCGGCTTGCACAAACTTAATATACCCTTTGTACCATACGGTAAAGGGTATAATGAATATGATGGTGCACAGAGCGGACTGTTGCACAAGGGAGCACTGACTGAGGTATTTCCATCAACGACGGCCGACAGACAAGGATGCCTCTTGTCCCTTCAGTTTGATTGTAATTCTGGACTGGGTCTTTGAAATTTTTAACAACGTCAACCTCGAAATAAACTAGAGACTATATAAATCATTCTAAGACCTTGATTATGCCGACATCTTAGTTCTGTCTAGAAACAAATATGAGGACATTCAACGGTTGTGTTAAATCAAAGCTTAACTGCAATCATGCACAAACCTATGTTTCCGTAGCCGATGTCCCCACAAGGAATATAATTAAATATCGCACGCTGTTCTGGAGTTGGGATAGACCATCTATAACCTGATGAAGAACTATTAAGACCGGAACTGGCAAATCGTTTAACGAATTATGAGCTCTATTTAAAAATATGAATTATTGGAAGAACTTTGAGGAATTCTTATGATCCTAAAGGTGTTTGGAATAATAAACAAATATACGACTTTAATATATAATTATATATGTAATATAATGCCTGTATATTATATACAAGCTCATATAGAATAATATTGCAAAATTCTCTGAGAATCTCTATAGTAAAGCGCGTCAAAGCTACTTCAATCAAAATATGTTTTAGTTCCATGTCAACTTAACTATACTACTCGTTTCATTTATTTTGTGATAAATTTTGTAAGAGAATAGTTGTGAGTGCAATATGTATTTTACGTGAAATATTATCTGGAATATTAAAGCAAAAAAAAAAAATGGAAAAAGAAAAAAATAAGGCAGCAATAAAGAATGTAGTTAGTCGCCGTACAAGATCTCCGACTCCCATAAGATCAACCGAGCATTATATTAGTGTATATTACCTACAAGGCCCGTTTAATAGATTACAAAAAAAAATGTATCCCGATATTCTATTAATGGGACCATTGGAAGGCTCAAAAATATAGTATATTGGTAAGCACGAGTTAATCAAAATAAAAGACATAAAAATCGTTTATATGTATATATTATAGTTCATTCCAGGACAGATTGTCCATATTTATAATGAAATTTTAAATGGACACATATACCTAGACATACCAGTACACTTCCAATACAAGCTCGCTGCCACGGATAAGGATATATATATAGTATATTTTTTAAAACTACATCAAAATAAAACTTTTAGTCGCAACACACAAAAATTTGTAAGAGCATTTTTATTTAACGGGTGTCACTGGTTTGTTTTATAAGTGCAGCTTCTAAGGAATTTATGATGAACGATTTCTAAAAAAGTCTTTGTTGCCTGGATGTGATTCCAAATTTTTGTCTTTATACGATACAACAATGACTACCAGAGCATTTTAAAATTGTTAAGCTCAAATATGTGGTAGGGTTTCAGGGATCTGCGACTGATGGTGTATAAATTTGAATTAAAAACTGAGTCTATGCGCTTTAAAACTGAAATAGCAGTATTATTATAAAAATGTTAGGAGCTTCCTAGGCAGTATTACCTACATGGATGGTGGAGCCTAAATTGACGTAAAAATCCGTATACAAAAAGCTTTCAGCGTATGCTAAATAAAGAAATATGTGACCTTCAAACAAAAATTAAGATATTCCACGCCTGTGTTGTCATTTTTTGACCGATATCTCTGCAACATTTTGAGAATCTAGTGGACAAGAACGCAAATATCGCCGGCTAGGATATAATATGCGTTAAAAAAGAACCGAAATACCTCACGCTGCTCTTACCAAGGTATTAGAGGTCGGCGAACACCATCACAAATTGGAGAAAAACTATTTAGATCGAAACTGGTAAATCGTTTAACGAATTAAGAGCTCTAACTAGAAATTTGGGAAATTGGAACAACTTTGTAGAAACCGTATGTTTCCAAGTGAGTTTCGAGTTAATAATAATAAATATTATAAACCCTATTATTCTATTTTCAAATATACATATATAGTTCTTACGCCTCTAAAGTTGTACCCCTTCTTAACAATTTTCAGGGAAATGCCCAAATGAATTAGAGTGTGGTTTTTGTCCTACAATTTTCTCTGCCGCAGCTTAGCAACACTAGCCGAAGCCACGACCCATCAACTTGGTGTCTGTTGCTTAGTAACCACAAAGTGGTGACGCGTCTCTTGGGCAGACAAAATTTCAATACATACGCAAAAAACAATATGAGAGGATTGGAAACCGAATAGTGGTTGGGATGATAACAATAAATAGAAGATTGCAAAAAAAATATATATAATAATTTAAACTTTAGAATAAGTTTGAACTTAAACATTGAACTTTTAGAATAAAATATTTAATATCATTTATTTTCAAAAACAATTTTTGCAAAAGAGCATTTCACGAAAACACGGACATGGAGAGCCATTTTCAAAATAGTGTATTTTAACATTTATTGCTCACGATTTCACAGTTGAGACATTGGATAGTTTATAAAAAAAAAACTCCCATATTAAAATAGGTATTTTAATGGAAGCAGCAACACAATATTGTAAATGCGCTTACATGCAAAAACAGCTTATGTGAGAGATCACTTAGATGATATGTGAAACATTTAAATTTAGCGAATATGTATGATAATAGTTTTTTACATAATGAAGAAATCCTGTTGAATATTTTAAGCTATTTTTTTTTTATTATTCATAAAGTAGTTTTCAATCTATAATTTATTATAAATTTTTCAATTTGTTCGTCCGTTCGTTACATGTCTAAAATAAATTTGTGCTGCAAAAAATCATCATAGGCGTTTGTAATTTTGTATACAAAGCTGAAATATAACTCTTGTATTGTAAAAAAAAATTTGTCTCTCGAAGCCTAATAGAACATTTTTTATATTTATTTCAATTTTGTCCGTTCGTTACGTTATCAAACCTAAGGAATTTAATCGTTTTCTTTACAAAAAACGTTGCTTTGTGTGCATTAAAAAATATATAATTACAACAAAATACCTTTATACATCTCGTTAGAATTTATCAGGTTTATATTATAATGTAAGCTATACACACAAGTAACCATAAACTTAATGTGCGCCACATAATTGAACATAAAAACATTAAAACTATAATTTAAATTTTTTTTTTTAACGTTTACAAAGTAACAATTCAAAAAATTGCGACTTTGGGATACCCTGTACCCCTAACTTGCAATAAAACCCGGTTCCTTCGTAAAAAACCAAAAACAAGAAATTTTAAAGCAAACATTATTTTTTTGACCGATCGTTCCTATGGGAGCTATATGATACCGATTTCGATCAGATTTGACACAGTGCTTTAATACCTTATAAAAGATCTGAATACAGAATTTAGTTCAAATATCTTTACAAACAAACGAAACACAACGAATTTTGTATAAAAAAGGTTTTTTTGGACCGATTCCTCCTATGGGAGCTATATGATATAGTCAACCGATTTTGATTAAATTTAGTACAGTTCTTAACAATTATAAAAAACTTACGAATACCAAATTTAATTTTAATATATTCACAAACAAACGAAACAGAATAAATTTTTTTCAAAAATCGATTTTTTGGAAATTGGCCCTTTATTTTTATTACTGACATCTTGAATTCAATATATCTGAACCTGAATGCAAAAAAATACCTGATTTCCCGTTGTAATGAAGCAATACAGTAATAACAAAGTATTTATTTCATAAGTGTCACGCACGGACAGCGAAACTTGACGCACCGCTGTCCGTTCGTGACGCGCGCAAACAATACGTTTTGTTGGGTAGCCGAAAAAGTCGATGACTTGTTATAGAATAATTTGCAAATTCTAGTTCCTGACCCTTTTACCAAAAAGAAATATAAATTTCATCGCAAAAAAGGTCATCTCAATTCGCAGAGTTATGAAGTGAAACAGTAAGCATAGAAAATTCATATCTTTTGCGTCCGTTCATTACGCTCCGTCTTGCAACGTCCTTATCAGCATTAATAGTTGACTGAAATAATTTTTAAAAACCAGTTTAAGTTAGTAAATTTCTCCCTCTTTTTATCAGTACTTGATTCATCGTGTCATTTTTATTGTTTCTTGTGCCATAGCGCAAAATGTTTTCAAAAAAACGTACGAATGTCCGTTCGTGACGCGTGAAAACGCTCAAAAGTCTTACAATTACTCTGGATATTTTTTTTACTATGTTTCTCATTTTTCATGCATGTTCTTTATTCTTTTCTGTATTATTGATCATTTTTTTAGCAAAAGCTTACAAAAAAAAAATTTTTCTAAGTGAACTTTTCCAACTTAAACTATTGCTAACTTTAGAAGCTAGCAACAAAATACCGAGTCTTTTTCAGATACTTTATTTTGAAACCCAGACTTAAACCTAAAGGTACATATATATATGTATGTATATATCTTTCGTTAAATTTAATCATATGGAAAAATTGATGAACTGTTAAATTAATGAGCTTAAGCACTAATTTCGTATTGCTTAAAGTATTTATTGCTAGACATGCCTTAAATAATGCAATAATATCTTTAATTAAAGCTAATTTTGAGCTTGCTAATTATGTGTTTTGTTGTTGCAAATACTCTTTTATATATTTTTTTTATATTGCTACTGCCGCATTTTATATTCCTCATTAAATGCAAAACAAAGGACAAGGAATGTTACTGGAATGCTATTTAAGTGCTCGTTACTTTTTATGTATGTGCTTACAGACACACATACAGATACACATGCACACACACACATACGCATACAGATACACTTGGCATGGACAATTACAAGCAGCAGTAGTAACAGCAACAACTCTATGCATAGACACATGCACATACTTGCGAGGGCAGTCTAAAAAGTAATCGGCCTAGCAGCCAAAAGAATAAAAATAGATGGTGAAGACCATGATATTTATTTCAGGTTTTTGGGGTCTCTCAACTCGAATCTTGGAAGTAAACAATATCCAGCATATGAGACCTCTGACATGCTATTTAAATCCGCAACTCTCCAGGTCAGTTCGGAATGAATATCTCAAAACAAAAAGCACAATGGCTGCTTTGTCTGACCAATTCGGTTTCAAATGTTTCTCTAATGACGTTAGTTTACAATAGAGTACATCAACTGCTTGCATATCGATTACAATATAATTACAACATATATCGATTGTTCTTGTCTGTGAGCATCTGGGGATTTCAGTGAATTTTATAATAATTCAGGATTAAAGTAGATCCTTATTAAAGTTGACCTAAACAGTATCTTTCAAAAAACCTAATTTTGCAGGGATTTCTGAGGTTGGTATTGTCTGGGCATGTAATAGTCACATGAGGAAATGTTCTGAGGCCTGCAAAAATTCAAAGTATTAGGATTCAGCATCGACAAGAACTCTTTTTAAATGATTAGTTTATAATGATTGTTGTGGACTTCAAACAATGGTGACATTTCTCCACTAGTTAGCTTTCTAACTCCATTCCGTTTAGTTTCAACGTCCGCCACAGGGTGATCCAGGCTAACTAAAAACAAATATTAATATGCGTTCTTGGCTAGGCCGATTGCTTTTAGGCCCACCCTCGCATATTTTTGTTTGCCACAGATTGTTGTGTTTCATTGTGCATTTTGGCCATGACGAGAGGCAACAAGATAGGGTTCTGCTGCTGCGGGAAAGACGCACGCGGGGTCCCAATAAAAGCAGCTAAAACTAATCATTTGTACAAACTAGTTTACTATATTTATGCATGAATGCGTATCAATCAATATTCTTGTGGTTGCATTTAACACTTCCTGTTGCAAAGACAAATTGCATTTGTCATTTATCATTCAAGGACTAAACTAAGCTGGATGTAGGGTGCTGGGTGCAGGGTGGTTGATGGTTCTGGTTAAGGTGATTTTTGCAGCTGGTGGCTAGGGGGCGGCTAACTTGGAAGTGACTAATTTGACTGGCTGCGTTTTATTAGCGTGCTACAAGTTGTACCCATGGGGGGTGAGCACACAAAGTGTCAGTAAGGGAGAAGAGTGTAAAGTTTTGGGATTTGTGGATTACTGGCTTGAAGCAGGCGGGATGCTACTACACAGCAAACGTACAGCCAGTGTTGTAAAGCACAGCAATTGGAAAATAATAAGACAGACAGATAGTAAGAGAGAGAGAGAGAGAGATAAACAGTGACAGAGAGAGAGGGGTGAGATTCAGACAATGATAAAAAGTGAGCAAGGGTAACTAAATGGTAAGTTTGGGGCATGGGCGACTTGGTCGAACGCACGAAAGTAGGCTAAATAAATAAAATGTTTATTACTTACGCGTATTATCTTCTGATCACGTATTATTTTGCGAATGCAGTTAACAATAAATGTTATCACCATGCCGCCAAGTATTAGGCCAAATACAATAATGATTATGACCACATGTTCCGATTGACCGGCTGACTCTTTCTGCAAAATAGAAGAGATGGGGAAAGAGGTTAGGTATATAGTGTTACCCTTTTTAATTAAATTGTCAAAAGGTAAACTAGGTCATCTATTATTTAATAAATTTACTGACTATTCAAAACGTGTTTATGTGTCCAACTGACACTACACTGTACTACAAGATTTCTATTTTTATACCCTGTACTCTATGGTACCAAGGGTATATTAAGTTTGTGCAAGCCGAAAATGTATGTAACATATAGAAGGAGACGTCGGAGACACCCCAAAGTTACCTAATATATGATCAGGGTGAATAGAGAAGTCGATATACCCATGTCCGTCTGTCCGTCTGTCCGTCCGTCCGTGTGAACGCCTAGATCTCAGAGATGGTAAGAGCTAGAGTTACCAAACTTTCACATTAGATCCCATATTATTCCATAGGAGGCAAGTTTATTTTATTTTTTTGATATCGGGGATAAATTACAATATATAGCTCCCATGGGGGTGTTTGAGACGACCTCGACAAAAAAAAGCGTTTTAGATGAATAATTCGTTTGTTTATGAAGATATCGTAACCAAATTTGGTATTCAAAAGTTTTTTATAGTTCCTAATCACTGTACCAAATTTGATCAAAATCGGTTGACTATATCATATAGCTCCCATAGGACCGATCGGCCAAAATAACTTTTTTTATGAAAAATTCGTTATATTTTGTTTTTTAATAAAGATATGTTATCGTAACCAGATTTGGCGTTTGGAAATTTTTAAGACCACTTAAGTGCCAAATTTGAACAAAATCGGTTGACTATATCATATAGCTCCCATAGGTCCGATCTTCCAAAAAACCGATTTTTTAACAAAATTTGTTGTGTTTCGTTTGTTTGTTAAGATATTGGAACCAAATTTGACATTCGTTAGTATTTTATAGTTCCTGTACCAAATTTAATCTAAATCGTTTGACTAGATCATATAGCTCCCATAGGACCAATCGGTCCAAAAACACGTTTTTTATACAAAATTCGATGTGTTTTGTTTGTTTGTAAAGATATTTGAAATAAATTTGGCATTCAGATCTTTTTTAAGGTATTTAAGCACTGTATCAAATTTTATTGAAATTGGTTGACTATATCATATAGCTTCCATAGGAACGATAGGTCAAAACAAAATTTTTTGCTTAAAAATTCTTCTGTTTTTGGTTTTTTGTGAAGAAATCTGACTTTTTTACAAGCTGTGGTACAGGGTATCCTAAAGTCGTCCGCGCCCGACTTTACGTCCGCCATTTTTATTTATACCTACTTCAAATATATTTGGGGGAAAAGCGATCTGTTCATCGGCTTTGGTATCTTTTGATTGAAACTTATATTGGTTATTCGCTTTAATTTGAAAGATTTTTTGTTCTAATAACTCGATTTCTAAGATATATATAAATGTTATACATTGTAACAAGCACCTGGCTTCATCCAGAAAAACGGCTGGAATAGCTCACATCTGCTTCACTGTGCATTGGTGAAGTTACACACCGGCCAAAATCCGTGCCAGTCTACTCGCTGCTGTTTTTGGGCTGCTCCGAGGGCACCAATGCGGAATCCGTTTTGATTTGCCTCTGCCTCCCAGTGTCTGCCCTAAGAAAGGACTCACACGTAGGTTCCGGCTCAGTACTGCACTTTTACTTTACCATCAAGACTCACAATGCTAGCTACACTCTCCAGACTAACTGGCTGACTGACCCAGATTCGCCTGCAGATCCGCCATTTAATGGCCTTGAATATCGCCAAACACCAATAAAGCCTAAACAGTACTTTGCTTATGTAAGCATTCTTTCAAATGCATAAGAGAGATAGAGAGTTCGCCATTTTTAAAAGTATCGCTATCATCTACTCTCCACCCACACCTATGCACTACTGCAAATCCAGAAATACTATAGAGCGCCTTCTTCTCTACTCTCACCAATGCAACACCCCGAAGGAAAATAAGAAATACATTTGTGAGGTGGAAACTTCTCATTATGTATAAAGTTAGCCATCTTTTTATTAAATTGTTTGTCCATACTAAAATAAAATATTTAAAAAAAAATTAAACAATAGTCTGTAGTAGTTAACAGTAAACATGTAGACAAGAACTTTGTTGGACAGTGAGTGACATTTGTGCTTTTATTAACCGCAACACGTTGCAAATTTACTAGGACAACCATACACACACTGCTGCATATGTAAATATTTATGAAATTATTGGAAAATTGCAGTGCCTATAAAATAGTTGCAGAGAGTATTTAATGCGGCAATACCTGCGTATTTAGTGGGCTTTCCATAATAAATTAGATTTTTGTTTTATTTAATTATAGGACACGAACATGTGTAATAATTACACCCAAATGCAACAATAAAGCCAATAGTTTGACCTGTTGAAGGGTCCAAAAGAGCGCAATTTCGTTTATGGCAAATATGGCATTAAATATGAATTTAATAGATCAAAGTATTTCTTACCATGCAGTGCCAAATGTCATCACGAGACCTTTGTCATTTACACAAAGGTTAAAAGCTCATTACAAATAAATTATAATTTAATTTATTTTTAAATTCACTAAAGTTAATTAATAACTTAACATAATCTAGTGACTGTCGCCAAATGAGAATTCAATTATTTCATTTAGCACTATAGAAATCCTACTATTATTTATTATTACTCTGCGTTAACACGTGAAATAATTTACAATGTTTATAAATAAAAAATGTAATTTTTGATAAAAATAAAATGCAACTTTTTGCAAATAAATAACTAAAATATTTCGTGGTTAATAGTAATTTACGAGGGGCATTCAAAAAGTAAGTTTCCCTAATTTTAAAATGAAGTACAAAACAATTTTTAGGTTACAAAATGAATATTTATTAATTATTTGACTCACAAACTAATTTTCTACATAGTCACCTTCGACTTGAATACATTTTTCGTATCTGTTATAGAGTTTATGCAAACCTTCTTTAAAAAAGACGTGTCCTGTTTTTGGAGCCATAATTTGGCAGATGTTTGGACTTCTTCGTTTGAAACAAAGTGCTGCCCACCTAAGCTTTCTTTCAATTTTGGAAAAAGAAAAAAGTCACTTGGTGCGAGATCCGGAGAGTAGGGTGGGTGATCGAAAATTTCCCATTTGAATTTTTCCAATAAAGTTCTCGTTTTTTGAGCAGAATGAGGCCGTGCATTATCATGAAAGAGTAAGATTTTTTTGGATAATTTTATGGACGTTTTCGTCTGATGGCATTTTTAAGCTTATTTAAAACTTCGCAGTAACGATCCGCATTAATTGTTGTACCAGGTTCCAAAAAATCAACCAACAAAACACCTAACTCGTCCCAAAAAACTGTGACCATGATTTTTCCAGCAGAACGTTGAATTTTTGCTTTTTTTGGAGCACTTTGTTCTGGTTTCTTCCAAACCATGCTTTGACGCTTTGTTTCGGGATTCGTATGATGACACCACGTTTCATCACCCGTCACAATGCGTGAGTAGAGACTATCGCCTTCTTTCTTAACCATTTCAAAACATTTTTGAGCAGCGACTATTCGTTGATGTTTATGGTTTTCGGTAAGCAGGCGTGGGACCCATCTTGCGCAAACTTTGCTGCAACCAAGCTTATCCTCCAAATTTTAAAGATTGAAGTTCGGCCAATTTCAATATCAGGAGGAATCAATTCGAGAATATCATCGATGGTCAGCCGTCTGTCCTATTCAATAATTTTTTGAACAGCTTCAATAGCTCTGTCCTTAGTGGCTGTTTTTGGACGTCCTGCACGCTGTTCATCATGAACTTCTGAACGTCCCGCGATAAAATCAGCGCGCCATCTTCGCACCATTTGCACACTCATACAATTCTCACCATAAATTTCCACTAGTTCACTGTGAATTTTGTTACTATTCAGTCCTTTTGAAGTTAAAAAACGAATAATTACACGCAATTCACAATTGGACACGTTTTGCAATGGTAGCTCCATGGTTGTTGTGTTTATACTGCTGAAAAAACAATTTTCGGTCACCAATACCAGTGCCGCTCTTATCGATAGACTCAACACTGATGTTGTGTTCAGTGCGAGACCGCTAGATGGTGCACAAGAGAAACGCCAGACCAGGGAACTTACTTTTTGAATACCCCTCGTAATAAAACAGGAATTTTAACAGCTCAAAATTTCTACAAAATTTATGGATTACACGAAAGGACTTCTTTTTTTGAGTCTGAAACAACTTATCAAAGTACGTATCAGAACTTGAAAACCTGTTGGACCTTAGATGTTCAAGTTCTTAATAAGAATCAAATTGATATTATATATATATTGAATTGTGAATATAATAGAGGATGCTCTACTAATTCTATAAAAGATCCCCCTTTCGCTTAAAAAATAATTCATATTTGTTTTGTTTCTGCATTTTTTTATTTTATCCTGAGGGATTGGCTTAAAAATAATTGGAAATTGGTTGTTTTTAAAGCACATTTGGTCTCGAGTCCAAAATTAGAATTGATCACTTTCCTGTTTGTTGGTTCTATGTAACTTTGATACTCTACTTAAAAAGCTATTTCAATTTCAATTTAATCGTCGTTTATTAACTTTAATTGACCGGGCTTAAATTCCGAAATAATCAGCCTTGCTCCGAAAAACGAAAAATTCAAACCGATCAATTTTATTTGGATTCGTTTTGCGTGAGCCAGGCATTCTGACAGACAGACGGACAAGACATATCGACTTTTCTAACCACCCTAATCAAACTTTACACTTTATGCCATCCATACGGTAGGTTATTTATATTAATTAGATTAAAAATATTATCACAACAAGCCAATAAATAATATAGGTTATAAATTATTAAAAATAATAAATAATTTTTACATATTTTGGATCATATTGGAAGCCTAAGTAATAACACCTTCACAATTAAAAAAAAACACATTTAAGATTTTTGTTTACTTTTCAAGCTACTCTGATATATACCAATTGGACTATGCCCGTGAAAATTAAAATTTTTGTTAATCAAATCGGCCATCAATTTTTAAAAATAATTATTTGAAAAAAAATCGGATTTATGTTGATGTCAGTGTAACTCGCCTAAAAACTGTGTGACAGGAGAAGGCTTAAAGTGGTCCTACAGCAACTTAATCGAATTAATCAAGAGTGCATCAAATGAATCTCTGTGGGAACTCAAGTTGCCCAACTGCTGTGTGGAACGTCAACAAGCCATAAGGGTCATGACAACAATCGCCAACAAGCGATAACAACCACAAGCAACAACAACAAGGCCAACAACTGACTTGGCTAAATGCAGGACCAAGCCAGACTAAGACTGAAATACAAACCTCAAACTTATTGCAACAAAAACTTATTTGGCCAACTTTGTTTGTGTTGTTGGTTGTTTAGCATTTGTTGGTTTGTTTTGCTTTGGCTTGGCTTGCTTTGGTTTAGTTTGGCAAATACATGATCGGCGTAGTATATAATGGGAGAGCTGCGAGAGTTCTCGTTATATATAGGCATTGGCAGAGCAAACTCTTACCACCAAGCACAATTCCTTTGGCCCAGTTAATATGGCCTGTAAATAGATGCACGTACGTTCAGATTAAATTAACAATGCTACCATTGTTATTGAGATGTGGATTACGAACTAGACCAAGACGTAGCTAAGCTGGGAAGTAGGCCAGAACTAAAAAGAGCTGACTCAGACGTATTCACGTTTATATATGGTAGGACCAGGGCCGCAGAGAGAATATCCGGGCCCCTATAAATTTTTCTTAATTCATGAAAATACGTATAATGGTTGAAAAGTGTGAGATCAACATAAAAAAAGTATAGAAAGGATTTCTGAGAGAATTGATGATTTGATTAAATTATAATAATACACTTCATAAAACTCCAATGTAGATCTAAAAAAAACGCAACTCAAAAAAGTTTGAGTTGAAGTTTTATTAACTAACCTTACATAATATATGTTTCACAAAAACCGTCAAGATGCTTATAATTTCGCCTTCGTTGCTTTAGCTGAGGCGATATCTTTTATAACATCATCTAAGTCGATTTTTCTTGTTAGCTCAGATTCCAAACACAAAGTTGCCAATCCTGAGACTCGACTCTGAGTTGAACAACAACGATGATAGCTTTTTATTCTTGATATACACTGAACGATCTTTCGGCTCTGGCAACTGATACTGGCAAAGTGCAGAATATTCTCAAAGCAATGCAGATGTTTGAATACAGAGTATCTAAATTTTTAGCTGTATTGGCATTTAACAAGTCGTATGGAGGCATACAAAATTCACAATTTTCAGTAAAATTTTCCTTGTACACACTTTTCAAGTGACATATTTTAAATGAAATTGGAGCTCCACAACATAGACCTTTTAATCACCATATTAAAGTCCATCGTTGCAATCTATATATATAAAAATGAATTTCTGTTCGTTAGTCTCGCTATCACTCGAGAACGGCTGAACCGATTTGGCTAATTTTGGTCTTGAAATGTGGGTGAAAGTTCAGGGAAGGTTTTAACGATGAGAAAATATAACAAAATTGCGAGAAAAATACTAAAAACGACAATTTGATTTCCCCATGCAACATTTTTCTTCAATTTAGTTTTGAATTGTGTACATTGTCAGATTAACTAATATTTTGTGGTTAATTGATTTTGTCGAAATGAAACACATAAAAATTATAAACGTTATAAATTTTATTTTATTGAGGCACACAAAATTTCATGAGAATCGGTCCAGCCGTTTCGGAGGAGTATGGTAACTAACATTGTGACACGAGAATTTTATATATAAGAAGAAACTTATGTTATACGTGTTATGGATATTCTCATTAACAAATTGATGAATTTCAAATCAAATTTTTGCGGGTGTTAGAGGTTGTCAATGCGGAGGTTAAGCCTATTGCGAGGTGTTTGTGTTCGTTAAGGAAAGACCCAAGTCATGCGCTCACTATAAATGGAGAGTTAATTCCAATTAAAACATCGCACCCGTATCTCGGAATTCACCTCGACAAAAAATTGTGTTGGAGAGAACACATTAAAATAATAACAGAAAGGTGTAGAACCACAATTGGAAAAATGGAGTGGCTTCTTGGTAGAAATAGCAAGCTATCCTTGGAAAATAAAAATATTCTCTATAAGAGTTTAATAATGCCAGCTTGGTATTATGGCATTCATTCTGGGGAACAGCTGCCAGGTCAAAAATTAAAAAAATTAAAACTTTACAAAACAAAACCTTGCATAAAATTGCCGATGCCCCGTGGTATATCCGAAATCGAAGCCTTCACAAGGATCTAGGAATTCCGTATGTGGGTGATGTGTAAATAAACTTAGCGACCGTTACGCTGATCGCTTGCGGAGCCATCCTAATTCGCTTGCATGTGCCCTGGCCGGTCATAGACCAAATGACCTCAGAAGGCGTGTTCTATTATAGAAACTACTTGATTTTTTAAAATATTTTATATATAGAGTAATCTAAGCCATACCACACAAAAATATACATTGAGTGTATAGTGACTTACTTTTTTTTATAAATGTTGGATTATAACCCTTAGAATCATGGGCTTATTGCCAATAATAAATATTCGAGAAAAAAATAAAAACATTTGCTCTAGCTCAGTAAGTAACAAAAAACTTCATAGGTAAAAATCATTTTTTGAAGTTTCTGTTTTTAAACTTAAGGCATCGTTACGGATGATTTGCACAAATAAGTTAGGTACAGTCAAGACAGTACCCGACAGTATAGAGACATTATCTACTGGTAAGCCAACTTGAATTAACATACCGAATTTGGTTGCTCTAGCTCTTGGCTAATTGGGTCATGACCGCTCATATTTTAAATTTTGCGCAGGGTGTGAGGAGGCAAATGGCCGACTCACAACGGTTTTCCCGTTTTGCCAATAGGTAGCGGTGAAAGCGCTCTTACTCTCATCAATACTAATTTAAAGTATAGCGGAGTTTAGATTGGTATTAATGAGTGGGGAAATGTATTACTGTATAGGAAGGTGCAGGTGGAGATTAGATAATAGGAATAGTGTTAGGTATAGCGAGCCCGCTCTTATCAATTGAGATAAATAGTCAGATGATCAAACTGTCGTTTTAGGGAATTTAAGGAATTGGTGTCGATCGAGACCGGCGGATATGGCGGATCTGCAGTCAATGCCACACAGTCTTTGACAGTCTTCGTGAGTGAGTCTAACGAGAAGCGTCTCGAATGAGAAAAGTCAGTGCCGCAGACTTAAAGGTGTTTCGTGTAATAAAATAGAGAATTGTCACAAAGGACAGATATACGGATATATGTATTTCCCAAGTATTGCTAGGCTACCGGATTAATATCTGGTCTCAACAAATTATAATCGTTTTAATTATTTTTTGAATAAGTTCGAATTAACTGCGTAACCCAATGCTGTTTTAAACTATTCTTAATCATCTTAGAAATCTGTCCAGCTATAAAGCAAACAAGTGAGTAAAAGCAATCTATTTTAAAAAGTAAACGTGATTTTTGGGCCTTTATTTGGCACTGTAATGTATACATATGGACGAAATATTATTTTTTTTTTACTACTTCGTACGAAGAAGCTGTCGGCTAAATTTGCTTTGACAAAAAACACTTTGAACTATGAAGTTCCGATTCGTTGACGTGATACAAATATTATAGAGCTCTTAACGAATAAGGCAGACACACAATGCCATTGTCTGCAAAATGGCGGGTTCCGTTGCACTTACCAAGCAGCCCTCCTCATCCCAACGAAATTTACAGTTGTCTAGGCCGTTACAACGCAAATCCTTTGATATGCAGGTCGCGTCCTCACAATCGTACTCCTCCTCGGTGCAGGCTATAAATAAAGTGGAAGAAATGTTTGGTAGTAGGTACTATAAAAATGGTACACAAATGCCAAAGAACAACTACAAAAAGGCAATCAAAAAACAAAAAAGTAAAAGAAAAAAATAAGAGTGGCAAGAGAGAGCAGAAAGGCAGTGCCGTTGGGGCAGCCACAAAGCAAATACACGTAATCTCAAACATAAATCGCCGACGTTGCCACAAACAACAACAACAAGAGCAATAAGAACAATAATAATTGCGAGGCAGCTGCGACAGCAATGGCAACTAAAAGTACATTGGCAAACCAAATCGACGAATGTGGCATGGTGGTAAGGTGGCAAGGTGGCGTGAAGGAGCGGCATCAGCTTCTAACTACGTGCCGCTTGGCTTTAACTGTAAAGTGTGCCCGTCTATTTCTCCATCTTTCTGGGTAAAAGAAAGATTACGAGGGCCGGTCCAAAAGTTATACCAACTATATCTCAACTGCATTCAACTTATAATATCGACGTCTGTTAAATATTGCAAAAAGGATTCATCACATCCACGGAATGGTCTCAGCTTGGATTGGCAATTCCAATTCCACACTCCCATTAAGAAGGATCTTTTAAGCCGACTCATATTAGATGATGATACATCTGACAAGAAGGATAAGTTAAATCCATAAATATCTATTGAGTAGTCGGCACCAAGAAAGGCACAGGTGGGTTTTTGGAAATAAAATAATTTCAGACCGATTACTTATCGACCTACCTACGTGGACAATGCTGCAGAGAGTAACACGGACTAAAAGGACAAAGGACAATCGTTGAATGACAAAAGAGTGCTTAGCCTTTGGCAACAGGCAGCAATCACGCACTACTAAGCGCCATACAGCCAGTGAGCTAGACAAATATATAGACACAGGCCGTGAGTAAAAAAGAGAGAGCCGGCGATGGAGTGGGTGGGTGAGTTTCAGATAGTTGGTTACACAAATACATAGACAGTCGTTGTCGGTGAGTTGATGACGCAAGTTGCCGCAGGGTTGTGGCAAACAAAAGCAGCCAAAAGGCGCTGCCAGAAAGAAGCCCCACCGTCACCACTGCCACCACCGTAACAAAGCTGGTGGCAGCCACAGTCGCAGCAGGGGAAAGCTGCTGCCGCCTCGGTGTCTGTGGGCCCTGGATTGTAGGAGCTTAGCATAGGATTGCCTATGCTTTGTCCTTGGTTCACGTTGGCTTTTAGGCGCTCACATGCACGCAATGCCTGCAAATTTTTGAAGGATTTGTTGCCGTCGCCATTGCCGTCGCACAACAGTTAACTGGCATTTAGACGGTCATCAAAGCGGTTAACAAAGTGAGCAAGCGAGACGCACAGTTTGAGAACTCTCCACTTTCCTCTCGCTCTCTCTTTCCTTTCAACTAGAGATAGAAATAAAAACAAAAACCCAAAAACAATGGTCATATTGTAAGAAGAAACTGAACACCATAATGGTTACTTACCCGCTGTGCCACGGTCCCGAAATGCTGTGTATAAAATGGCGAATGTCGAATTAATCGCAATTTGCTCAGCATAGAATCTCATATGCAAAATGTTGGACTCGGCTGTTATGCTCTCGCCGGCGGAACCGCAAAAGTTTTTAACTCTAAAATGACGAAAAGATGGCAAAATTGTTGAGTTATGAAAATGGTAATTGTGGTTGGTGCACACACAAACACCAAAATTATTCAAATTTGTTTACACAAATTAAATATTATTTCAAATTACATGAGCATAATGGAAAATTCTATCATTTCCAACAACTTTTTGTCTATCCAAATGGAATCGAACGTTCTTTCATACGTATTGTGTTTTGTGGTAAAAGCTTTATTATAGCTTTAAAATGAATTTCAAGGCAAATTTAAATAACTTACTTATTTAGATAAATCTTTTCTAAAAAAAAAGTACAACTTTTGGGCAGATTAAACAAGTCAAAAGCGACAATAGGACACTAGAAATACTGCTTGAACTGCTTGGTGAGAGTAGCAGGGGTAGTGTGCCTACTCTCATTAATACTACTAAAATTAAAGCGGGCTTAAACTTGACGTACTGTTTATTGTTTTGTATTAGTGAGCGGTGTTTTAGTGTTAATGCATAGGTGTGAATGGAGACAACGGATAGTATGTATGTATAGTAAAGCAATCTCTGTCTTTTTTTTAATGGAAGTTATAAAGATAAACTTAGTATCGTTAAGGATTTGTTAGTATTGATTAGGTTGACCATCGAGGCCTTTGTAAGAGAAATCTGCAGCCGGACAGTCGACAAGTCGTATTGTGTTAGCCAATTAGTCACCGATCTGCGACTAGGATTAACATCTGGCGAAAGAGTATCGCTACAAAAGGTAATTCTCTTATTACATATACATACAAAGCAAAAGACAAAATTAGGGGTCATTGAGTGAACCTTTGTATAAAAATATTTTTTAGTGTAATTTTGGGGAGAGGAACATATCAGATAAATTAGTCACAATTAATTGAAATGTTTTCAATTGTGTCCATTTTGCGGAGCTTTTAAGGGGCTTATCAGCTTTACTGTAATGCCCCAAAACGTAAACTTGTTGCGAAAAAATGAATTTAAATGTGTGACGACGAATGAATGATGATGACAAAGACAAACAGCAACAGACGTTGGCGATGACGGCTCCATACAGCAACCACAAGAACAACTACAACCATTTGCATAGCTGACTAGATTGACAGACTGACTGACTCATCACTGTCCCTCATCCAGCCACAAATAGTCCCCCAGATAACCAAGAAGGCAACGAGCCAAAAGAAACCACACTGACGCACTCAGTCGGCACACACTTTGAGTGCTGCCTCGATGTTAACATCCACATCCACATCCACAAAAGTCAAATAGAATGTCTCTGACTTGCAAGTCTACAAGGCGCAACAAGTGAGTGTATGTGAATGAATGTGGGTGGTGAGTGAATGGGTGTGTATAAGTAAGTGTGAGTGTGAAACTCGAAAGCGGATGTCAATGAGTGTGCACGAAAATCGAAACATCAGCCGGCAGGCAGTACAGCTACACTGAGAGAAATGTTGGCAGCGTTGATAAGGGACACGTGACAATGTAAGAAGTCACTCGTCAAGAATTCGCCAAATAGTCTATATTTGGGATAAGGCACAATAGATGCTTTGAATCAAACCACACTTACGTAAATCTTGTTAAAATTTTAGAAGATACCCTCATACTCTCCTTCCATAAGTATATGGTTAGAAAAAAACAAAGTAATTGCTATAGTCATATGTATCTATCCGTTTATCTGTTTATGCGTCCATATAGATGGATGTTTACATCTTGAGGGCAATAATGGCTTGGATAAACAATGTTGATACTTGGACTCTGTTCTAGACGTAGCTCTGGAGGTCGATTTCTCAATACAGAATGAATTTTAGTAAGTTATTTGTTTTAATGCGTGTTGTTCCATTGAGTAGCTTATGTTAAGCGAACAAGTAATGTTAAAACTAGGTTACAAGTCGGAGGAGATATCTGATAATATTAATATTTCAGTGTTGCAGAATACTTAAATATGTTGTGTTAAATATCAATTAGCTCCTAACAGACTCTAGTGTTAGATCAATATTAATTTGTGTATTCTGTTATGATGTAATGTTAATGTTATTGATGCTACTAGTTTACAATTTCGTTCTCCTCAAACAGACTTCGAATATATTTGTGCATGCAGATAAAGTTTATTTATGTTTCAAGCCACAATAAACAGTAAATTAAAAATCAATTGGTTAATACAAAAAATTACTATAATCGGATCTGCTGGATCGTTTAACGTTATATTTTTTCATAGATATAGATCTCTCTAGGAACAAGTCAAAAAAAGAAATAAAAAACGAAAAGCTTTCATAATAATTAAAATGTAATTATATCCTGGACCAGTATTTATTGTCCTTTGCATGCGAGCTTAAAATCCAACAACTCGTTGCCACGGTTGCGCGCCGTCTTGATCAACCCCATCACTTGACGCTAACTCTTTATATCAACAATGTCTTACGCTCAGTGTGAACACACCCGCACAAATACTCTTACACTGTTAGTCCCAAAACAATTCAAAAGTCAAGTCAAAGGCACCGCAACTTCCACTAATGGCACACAATTTGCTTTGGCCGGTAATAAATTGAAAATTTTTCAGCCCTTAAAAAGCATTACTGGGTGAACACCCCCAGCCCTTTTAAAGTGCGTTGACGCACTTGCCAGTTTAGCTTTCATCTTTACAGCATTGACGGTTTGACTTTTACTTTGCAATGGGATTAGGATGGGAATCGGGAGTTGACGTTTGTGGCTGAGACCGCAGCGGATATGTGATTATACGGAAATTGGTTTTGGCCGCGACATTGCCAGAGTTGGGAGCTACTTGTATTGATGCTGAAACTTACCTTAATGGCATAACTGTTTGCTCCGGGAATATATCCAGAAAATTCGTGTCACAGTCATTCGGCTTGCTCAAATGGAAATCCAAAAATTTTAGCTGAATCTGCAAGAGAAAATGAATAAAAGAAAGAAAGAAGTTCGATATTTTCATTTATATTTTGCCAATTCAGTTTGTACATTCCACCCAGTAAGCCCAGCAAGCGCTACACCACAACGCCCACAACCGCCAGGACTCATTCACTTACCTTCCAGTTTTCCTTCACCTGGATTCGCCAAATGCAGTCCAAGGCAATCTTATTGCGTATGACTTGTTCTCTTATATCCGCTGGCACATCCGTTGAATTGATGAATCCCTCGTAGCCATCCTTTTCAATGGTACAGTTGAGGTCAGTGCTGGGCGCTTCGCGATTACGATCAAGGAACTCATAGACGGCACTGAAACCGGTATACTCAATGGTCTCATCGGAGTGAAAGTGCAGCCATAGATACCGCTCCTTGGATGTGATTTCTGGCGGGAAGTCAGTGCCACAGAATCTGCCAATGAGTGTGGAGAAGCCATACTGCCCATCTCGTATCTGCAATGCAATTTAAATCCTTTAGAATACTAATGCCACCAATGCTACCAACACCACATCCATTGCAGCTGGGCTGCGTGCCAAAAAGTATGCAAATAAATGCTCAACTTGCGAAATGAATAACGACAATCGAGTATCGAATAACGAGTACTGCATCGAGTATATAGTATACATTCATACATAGTAGGTAGCCTGCGACAAGGACGAAAAAGTGCGACTCCAGCTTTTTGTTCTCAATGAAGTTGGCCCAAACGGCAAAGTAAAACCAAAACTGGGCTAACGCAAAGTATTGCAATTTATGTTGGTAGCTGCAGCCATTGTTGCTGCTCCAGTTGGTTTAGCATAAGTTCTATATACATAGTTTATATAGTCGAGTTGTAAATATGTAGTACATGCAAAATACCATGCATAAAGCAAGTACACAAACAACTTTGTAAAACTATAAGAGCCATAGGGACCAGCCGGGTCCTGTTGTCCCAACGATGGCTATGCCTTTGCCGTTGGCTCTGGCTTTGGCTTTGTTGTTATTGTTTTTTTCTTGTTGTTTTAGCCACGGTTTAGTTGGGTCATAAACACCAACATAGTTGTAGATTTGGAATGAAAAACCCGTTCAAAATGTATGCTAATCGTATTTATGACACGATTTTACGGTGCCAACTTTTTTGAGGAACAGGATAACTCGCACTGGATGAGGCATTTCACCTTCCATACCTTAGGTACAGCTCAATCCAGAACTTGGCAAATTTCTTGTATTTTCCAATTACCCCACAAATAAAGTGAAAAAAAAACGAATTCAAGTGCAGTTAAATTGTAACATTTTGAATCATAACAAGAATCTCTCTCTAAGACACATATATATTTGCTCTAAGGCCTCCTTGAGCTATCATTCATAAGTAATACGTACGTTTATTAGAACCAGTTGAAACTTCAAAAATATTAGATTAATCTAAATGTTTTGCTAGTAATATTTTTTTATCAACGTTGCAACATATTCCTTTACATAAGTTGAGTCCAATTGAACTTTG
The DNA here is from genome assembly GCA_037043745.1 of Chymomyza amoena. Taxonomy (NCBI): domain Eukaryota; kingdom Metazoa; phylum Arthropoda; class Insecta; order Diptera; family Drosophilidae; genus Chymomyza; species Chymomyza amoena. The sequence goes on from JBAMAX010001538.1 coordinate 222,460, forward strand.
TTTGAATTAATAAAAAAAAAATAGACTTCAAAAAAATTAAAGACTTACTCAATAAAATTCTATATTTTAAAATATTAAAATGAAGAACTAAAGCAGATATTTTTTATGTGATACAGTCGATACCTCTTTTCTCAAAAAAAAAAATGTTACTTCTTAGATCATATTCTAATTTTCCAATCAAATATTTTTTTCTTGTGCGTAAGTACATTTTTATAAGTCTAATAACACAGGTCTACAAATACAGGGGTCATGTGAGTTGTTGGAAAGCTAAGAGTCATTTCCGAAGTAATTTGGTGCGTAGAATCCGAATCCGGCGTCAGAACTGGCCCATCACGTCAGGATTTTGAGATATTCGGAAATGACTCTTAGCTTTTCCAACAACTGAACCATGTTGACCTGTGTAATTTTGATGCGAATTGAAAGTTATTTCAAATAATGTATTTAATGAATATGAATGCTGTTTGAGGGGTGAGGGGCGGGGGATCGCATCGATGAAAATTTGATGTGGATTTGTTTATGAGGACCATTTGATTTCATCTGAAGATTAATATCGCCAAAAAATAAACGCCTCTAAACGAGCAACATGGTTCAACTCATCATCAGGCAATACTAAGCATAAATTGCAACAGTAGTGGAATTCTGCTATCTGGGAAGCTTCGTTACTTTTTTTGTTCTTAACATTATTCATTTATTTATTGTATCTAAGGGACTAACAATAATTAATCAAATCTCATTCTAATTTAATATACAATTAATAATTAAATCGCTTTTGTATAAACGCTGCAATCGACTGTGGCTGCAAACTCCGTTCAAAAATCCGGCAAGTGGGTTGTGAATATCCTCGTTCCGGAGATGTGATTAACATTAGAATTTTGGACTGTACTCACTGAATAATGCTAATATTGGATCTACTAGCGTTAACTCGAAATAGAAGAATTTTATTGTTCAAGCTAAGGTACGAACGAGCATTTATTAGCCAGTGAAGGCTACTTGTTTTGAGTTTCAGATGCGTCTTTTGGCTTCTATGTGTTTTGCCAAGTGAGCCGCCTGTCTAGATGAATGCCCAGGTACGTTACTTTGTGAGCTTGTGGAATGCAAGTTAACAAACATACAAATATGTACCATATTTATCGCATATTGCCGATGACATATGAAAAGGTCCGGCAGCGCCTGTCCATTTATTGGCGATATATATCGTTTTGCATGGTTTCAATGTTTGTTAAGATGGCAACACTGCAGTTCACACACTCTTGTGTTACTTCCTTTGTTCTTTCTTTTACAACGCGGCTTTGAACAGAAAGGTTGTGCTCTGTGTCAAGCATATTTTACTACGCATATAATTGTACTTAATAAACATAATATTCCGGCTATAGCCGTTAGTAATTATACTGTTTTATTGCTAAGCCACAAGGCTGGTGATAGGAAAGCTATAATAAGCATCCCAACTACAAACATAAAGAACATTCGAGACTTCACCTCTGGACCTAAGCTGCAACCGGCGTTGGACACAGTCCTGAAGACACTCGAATTTATTAATTTGCATTCGTTGTTCAGCAGCAAGGGAAGGCACCTTTTTTTTGTTGAGCGTAACTTGCAAATTAACATTTCAGCATTTGTCAACATTTCTTTCGAAATTCCAAACGAGTACAAAAAGTTCTATCAAATAGTGGTATAAGTACTTAAATAAAAAACCAGAAACTAAAATAAATAAAGAATAAATTTATAATTACCATTGACATTTCTGTCAGTTTCATCATTGAACCGCTTTAATCAGCTGTGAATTGTAAGCAAATCTGAACTAAAACGTTTCGCTGGGTAACTTATTGAAACTGCTACACGAAATTTTTGAAAACTAACAATGCATTTGGAGGCATAGGGCAAAAAAAAAATAGTTCGCAGAATTTATGATTTTAATCTTAACGCGTTGCGGCTTTATTTAAAAAATCGCGTTTTTAAATTTTTATTTGATTGTGACTAAACTACTGAATATTGTTTTCTCTAATCTAAGTTGGCAGCAGCGCTATTATAAAAAATGTATGTCATGTTTTTTTAAACAACATTATTATTTATTTAAAAAAAATATATAAAAAAATTACGAATACCAAATTTGGTCTCAATACCTTTACAAACAAACGAAACACAAAAAATTTGGTTCAAAAATCGATTTTTTGGATATCGGTCCTATGGGAGCTAAACATTTTCGGCTTGCACAAACTTAATATACCCTTTGTACAGGGTATAAATATAATAGTGCACTAGTGGGCCGCTCTATAGCAATTTAAATGTGTCAAAAACAACAACAGGGTTCAAAGTAGGTTCAATAATTCTTTAGAAAACTGTTAATGTGGCGTATTAATTAGTTTTTTGTTAACATTTTCTTTAAAAACAAAATGATAGCTTTTAATACGTATTAGTAATTTGAGTAAAATGAGAGTAATTACTTTAAACAAATTCCCAGTGTCACACGGAAAGTCTAAATTTTTATTGCATACTTTCAGGCAGTCGATTTAAAAATATTTATTTAAGCATATTTCAATGCATTTTAGATATGCATTATAGGGCAACAGACAAAACTGATCGAACTAACGAAAATTTCAGCACAAAAATTATTAATTATTAAATGATATACGAATCTTGCTTGCATTTATGTTCCTCCAGCCAGACTCGGTCAAATGCTTGTGCGACATCGAGAAAGATTGCCGTACAATATTCCCGTAGCTCGAAAGCAGTGCGAATTTCTGATGTTATGCGATTGACCTGTTCGATCGTACATGTCTTTCTAGAAATCTGAATTGGTGTAATGGTATAATGCTGCGGGCTTTGAGGTATGTGCTGATGCGCAGCAGGATGACTTTTTCAAACAGTTTCGAATGACAAGTTAGGAGGCTAATTGGTCTGTATGACGATGACTGCGTTTTATTTTTACCTGGCTTGGGAATCATTACTATGATCGACTTCTTCCATTTGTCAGGGTAATACCCAAGACTTGTTACTGCATTAAAAATACGACAAATGTGTAAAACCGCACACCTGGAGAACTCGATGATCATTTTCGGAGTTATCAAATCAAACCCAGGAGATTTTCCGGGCTTAAGTTGCTCTTTGATGACTTTTGCAATTTTGCTCGGCCTGAATTCGATGGGTTTTAATGGCTCTACTGGATTGCAACGTGACAGTGATGGCAGCACAAAAGAATTGGTGGCCGGCTGGGTTTGGCTGAAACACTTGTTTTAGAAGGGCAGCAAATGCACTCGCTCTTTCTTCATCGCTGCGGAGCCAAGAGCCGATGGAACGCCTTAGAGGCAAGGTTGTTTCGATTGGAGCAGAAAGATTTCAGTGCGCTCTCCACAGTGGATGTTTTGTGCTGGTGGGAGAGAGTTGCTCCATGTACTGTTGTTGAAAGCAAAGGTTCCTCCAGCTTTAATGCATTGGTGATCTATTTGACTGCCACTTAAGATAAAGAAGGATCGGAGAGTAGTCAGATGAAAAGTCTGGTAGTGCCTCCGCTGTATCCATGCTTTTTGGAATCTTTCTGGTGCTTGCGAAATCAATAAGATTAGGTAGATTTTTAGGATCAGCAGGCCAGTAGGCCTACCTGGCTTACCCGGAGACACATAATCGAATTTGTTACGGGATTTAATGATCGCGTTTTATAACTGTTTTCACTTTGGGCTTACAAGACGAGAGCCCCAGTGCGTATGCTTGGCATTGTAGTCAATTAAAGAACCCCGTAAATTGATCCTCAGAGATCGAGAAGTGAGGTGGGCAGTAGACTGAGGCCAGAGTCACTAAGCCGCTATTGGATTGTAAATTAATAGATTAATACTAAGTATTTCGTTTCAAACCTGTGCAAAAAGTGGTGTTTTGATGCGATTTCGAATTAATATGCCAGTGCCACCATGAGCTTTGACGGTGCGTCTCCGCAAGTAGCATTGCGATGAAATTTTTGTTGTTTAAGAACTGTGTAAGCTCTAGCTTGTGCTGTGAAATACCATTTGCGTTCCACAGAGATATCCGTAGCGAAGTCATTAAGTTGATTTTGATGACATAAGTAATTGCATCAGCATACTTAGGTTTCGCATGAGTTTTTGCTTAGTGGTTTGCCTAAACGTCATAAAGTCATAAAGTAATGGCACAAATTCGACAGTGTTTGCACTGTCTGTGCGGGTTGCAAAAAATCCATTGGAGCGGGCGTATTATTTCCCATTCTTACAGCGTTTCCAAAAGAAATACTAGGAGTAATACTAACAGGAACTGAGTATGAAGGCATAGGAGGTCTCAGTTGCGCGGGTGGGTAGAAAATCGTATTAGAATGGGGTTGCATTAAACCAATACGACTTTTCAGCTCCTTGTAAACTACGCAGCTTCGCCAGTTCGCAGTGTAGGTATCTCCACAGTTGCAACACTTTTTCACTGACCTGTCATCCTTGCTTTTCGGGCATTTCGCGGAGTTGTGAGATGCGCTACAAACGACGCAGACAGACCTTAGAGCGCAGTTGGCTTTGGTGTGGCCAGATTCTTGTCAATTGGTGCACTGAACTGGACTTTTACGCTTGTGCGGCTCTTCAACAGTGATCCTCTTGTGCAATGGGAACTGTAGCTTGTAGATGGGGTGGAGTTAATTTCTCTTTAAAGTTTTGCTCTCTGGTTCGAGCTCAACTTTGAAGAGTGGTTGCGGTTTTTTATTTTTATTAAGATATTTATAACAGTTTTGGCATTAAAGTTATTAGGGCCGTTATGATTTTCTCAGGTGTCACTGTTGACTCAATTCCTTTTATGACTACTTGAAGACCCTTGCAATTTTTAAACTGATAAGTGTAATAGTTTCTACCTGCTTATAGGAGGTATTTGGTAACTATACGATGGTCCGCCTCTGTTTGGATCTGCACTTTTGCTTCTTGTATATTTCCTTTTTTAAGAGGAATTATATGAAATGATTTATCTCCAATAATAATTTTATCAAATTATTGCGGTCAGCGCTGCTGGCGAGCTGCACTGAGAGCTCCATGGCGTTGGGGTTACAGTTGTTAGAGAACGTGCTCTCTGACTATCGAAGGACAAGAGAGCTGAGTTGCACTATTTTGCTGCACTATCCGCCTCGGTGTCCAGCGTAGACCCATGGTATAACTATAATGGTAGCATACTCCGGACGCACCAAATTCTTACTTTTCCTTGTGATCAGCAACAGTTAACCAATAAACACCATTAGCAAGAGACGGAAGTGGGTCGGCCATACTCTACGCAAGATAGACCATAAATATAGCGAAAATGGCCTTCAAATTTAACCCGTAAGGCAGCCGCCAACCTGCAAGACCGCTGTGCACTTGGAAAAGGAGGGGTATTTCCGAAAGCCGCTCCAGGGCCATCAGGAATAAGATCAAGCGGCTTGCTTTAGATAGAAATCATTGAAGGTCTTTTGTTAGTCTTCTATTATAGTTACGCAAAGTTAAATATTAAGGATATATCGCACCAATGGTAAACTTTCGTATTCTAGCTCTTATAGTCTCCGAAATCTAAGTGTTCATACATGTGAACGAACGAACGGAGAGACGGACATGGCTCAACCGCTGCCCGAGGTTATGATAAGAATATTGATACAAAAAATTTTGTTTTTTACATACATACAATATTATATCTAGCATACCCTTTTTAGCTATAAGAACAGGCTATAAAAATTTGAAAATATCTAAAATAAGACATATTTTAGGGAGATATATGCAAAATAATTATTGGTAAAACCATATTTAAAGAATAAAAATAATTTTACGGTCAATCAGTCAACGGTTTCCTGCCTTATTGATATACTATGCTCCTTTAAGAGATAGACACAAATTAAAAGGCATCGAGGAAACGAGAGTAGATTTAAATACTTAGCGAAGTAAACAAGGGGCCGGGCACGGTAGTTATCCCAAGTCTTCATAATAATATGACAACAAGTTGACTTTCATTTCAACTTTTAGTATAAAACGTTTAAAATTAATCTTTGTGTCTTTTCGTAAGCAAGGTTTTTAAAAAGGAATATAAAAGTACGACCGGTACTTTTACATATATAAATATAGCACACATGTTTCGTATAATAGTTATTAATTATTATTATTATTACTTAATAAATGCATTAGCCTTTTTTTTTTGAAAAATGAGCATTTACCACAATCGGCCAAGCTCCAGAAAGCCAAAAACAAAACTAAAACTGATTGGTACTCGTTTTTGTTTGCGTTTTCACAATTCCGAATTTTTTTGCTATTTACTCATATTTGCCTTTAAGCAAGACATGAATATTTTTTAATGCAAAATGGGACCATATAAGAGGTGTGTTCAATAAGTATCGCAGATTTTTGATTTCGGCTTTTTACCGAAATGTTATATAAAAAGACGTCAAAGTGTGAAAAACGGGGGAAAAAGTGTAAATCTTAGATAACTTTTACAAAATCTCGTAGTTGTTTTGTATGGAGTATAAACAAATGCATATCATCTTAAAGCTTGAATCTTTTTCTTTCCAAAACCGTAAAGCAATCGAAAATCGGTTAAAAAATGACGACGTTGTGATTGTTGGAGTGATCGCAGTACACGAAAAATGGTTTTTATGCAATAACTTGAGAATTTCGGGGTGTTAGACGATTTTGAAACACACTATCGTGATGTACTCGTCAAGACCTACAACGTACACTAGGTCACTTGAAAAGTGTTTTGATTTTTTTTTTGGATTTTGTAGTACTGTGTAATTCGTTTGTTTATGAAGATATTGGAATTCAATTTGGCACTTGTAAGTTTTTTATTGGTCTTAAGCATTGCAGCAAATTTTATTAAAGTCGGTAGACTATTTCGTAAAGCTCTCATATGACGAATCGGTGTAAAAAACGTTTTTTATAAAAATTCGTTGTGTTTCGTCTGTTTGTAAAGATATTGAAACTAAACTCGGCATTTTGATCTTTTTTTATGGTATTAAAGCACTGTGTCAAATTTGATCGAAATCGGTTGACTATATCATATAACATAGCTCCCATAGGAGCGATCGGTCAAAAAAAAGTGTTTGCTTAAAAATTCTTCTGTTTTGTTTTTTAATGAAGGAACCGGATTTATTGCAAACTAGTGGTACAGGGTATCCCAAAGTCGTCCGGGCCCGACTTTACGTACGCCATTATTTTTGTTTGGAGTCAAAGAGCTAAAGAAGTTAGTATTGTGTATTTTACGAACTAAATTACGTGAATTATGAAATGTTGCTTTTAAGCGAAAACAAAAACAATGGAGTAGAGGACAATGTGGAATAAATTATTAGCTATTTGCTGAAGCTTTGAAGAAATATTTTGAATTATTTGTTTAAAACAAATAGGCTTACAAAATAGTGGCATTGTTTCTCAGAAACCAACAGCGCAGATGTACAACTTTAGCCTGAAGGCTTATGCTGCTCTGGCTTCATATAACATTGTTTCCTAGAATTAATTTATAAATATTAATAATAATAACAGATAGACTGTAAGAAGATGCTGCCAAACTAAAAAAAATATGTGAATGGGAATATGCTGGTGATGTATTAGGCTTCAATTATCCTTCATATTACCCGTCCAGTTTTGAAATTGTTTGCAATAAAATTATCTACCAGACAAGACATGTTTGGTGTTTTTCGAAAAATTTGCAAATTATCTCAAAAACGGAAGGTTTTTCGGAAACTTTACCCATGTTTAAGTAATTAAAATACCTTGCAGCATGACCTTAATCTGAATACCGTGGACACTCAAACTAAGAAACATATAAGCAGATAAATTGAGCGATTAGCCAGACACAAAAATAGGCTGGCAAGAAATTTACTTAATAATCAAAAGATTAAAAAGATGAACATACAAAAATTTAATTCTAAATTAATATATGTAACTGCGTGACCAACGATGATGTTGATAAAAAAAATAGAAAAATGCAATAGATAAAAATAAATGAATTTTTGAGTTGTTGCAAAAATATAAAATATAAAAAAAAAGTTATTGAAATAATCTGCAAAATGACAATCCATCACTTTTCAACGATTAATAGTTCTCGAGCAGTCGAAAAAAAAAGTTACGTTCGGCGCATTATGTTTGAACCACTTAACATAAGTCTCGTCTTAAGAATCTTTTATTGCCAACAATATCAAACTTTAGTTTATGATTCTATATTTGATAGAAAAAAAAGATATCATGCAAGAACCTTATTAGCATATATTTTCAGGTATCGGTGGCACGACCCAACATAAACTAAACAAAAGGTATAAAAGGTAAATATTTTATTTTAATTATTCCACGACCTCTTCGAAATTCCCACACGATACACAGTGCTCTCAGCAATTAATGAAAAAAATCAATAACCTAAAATTCCTGCATTACCGTTAAAAGTGCCATCAAACTGATATCCAAGCATAATTGAAGAGCTCAAAAACCACCAAGTCACTTTTGTTTTTAAAGTCTCAAAAATGATCGACGGTGGCCAAACATCTTTCGGGTGTAATCCTTATAATCGTCTACATCTATTGCCTCCCCATCAAAATAAACGTCTTCTGAAAAAGTACGGGAATATATTCCCGTTTTAAGCCTACCGCCACATTCCACAGAAATGTGCACCCGCACACCATCTGCTAACCTCAAAGAAGAACCTACCTCATCCTTCTCCGTATGCAAAAAATATATACAGCAAAAATAAGTTTTTTAAGTCCAAACAAGTATGTAGTGCAGCATGTGCAAGGCCCGACTTTTGCATGAACAAACTTTAGATTTGCCATATACTACGGATATGATATCCCCTTCTCCCATACCACAACTAGATCATAAAAAAATGGCGTATGTAAAGTCGGGCGCAGACGAATTTGGGATACTCTGTACCTCTAGCTTGCAATAAAATCCGGTTCCTTCATTAAAAACCAAAAACAAGAATTTTTAAGCAACATTTTTTTTTCGACCGACCGTTCCTAAGGGAGCTATATTATACAGTCAACCCGATTTCGATCAAATTTGACACAGTGCTTTAATATCTTAAAAAAGATCTGAATGCCGAATTAAGTTCTAATATCTTTACAAACAGACGAAACACAACGAATTTTGAATAAAAAACGTTTTTTTGGACCGATTGGTGCTATGGGTGCTATATGATATAGTCAACTGATTTTGTTCAAATTTGTCATATTGCTTAAGAGCTCTAAAAAATAAAAAACGAAATATAGCGAATTTTGCCTTAATAAAGATATTTTGACCGATCGGTCCTATGGGAGCTATATGATATAATAGTCAACCGATTTTAATCAAATTTGGTACAGTGCTTGGGAACTATAAAAAACTTTTGAGTACCAAATTTGTTACGATATCTTTATGAACAAACGAATTATCTATCTGAAATTTTTTAGTCGAGGTCGTCTGAAACAATCCTATGGGAGCTATATAATTTAACCCCGATATTAAAAAAATAAAATAAACTTGTCTCCTTTGGAATAATATGGGATCCAATGTGATAGTTTGCTCTAGCTCTTACCATCTCTGAGATCTAGGCGTTCAAACGGACAGACGGACATGAGTATATCGACTTCTCTATTCACCCTGATCATATTTTAGGTAACTTTGGGATGTCTCCGTCTCTATATGTTACATACATTTTCGTCTTGCACAAACTTAATATACCCTTTGTACTATAAGGTACAGGGTATAAAAATTAAATATAGTGAGTTTTGTATAAAAAAAGTTATTTTGGCTGATTTTGATCAAATTTGGTACAGTGCTTGGGAACTATAAAAAACTTTCGAATGCCAAATTTGGTTACGATATATTCATACATTCATTCACAAATGAATTATTTATTTAAAACTTTTGTTTTTCGAGGTCGTCTGAAACACCCCCGAAATTTAACCCGAATATAAAAAAAATAAAACAAACTTGTCTCCTATGGAATAATATGGGATCTAATGTAAAAGTTTGGTTTCTGTAGCTCTTACCATATCTGAGCATTGGTTACAAAAATCCCAAAACATACCACTAGTGTACGAAAATCGAATATGATATCCACAGAAGCTATCGATAAAAGTTGGCAGGCTGTGAAAGTTCCATCTCTACATTTGTCACTACACATAAATAAAACTTTCTGTGCGGGCGTGGATTTTGAAATATTTTATATATTGTACTTAATTATTTAAAATTGGGTGCAGACAAATCCATAAAGGTAAGTAAATCAGTTGCAAGTTGCGGACTTACATCTCGCATATTCATTTAATGGGTTAGTTTCTTCGGTATTCATTGAATTCAATGGTGCAACTTTTGTTGGGTTGTAACCAAAGAATATAGAACTACATAGAATGAGCATCTCATACAAAAAAATTTTGTATGTGGGGTATGACATCAAAACCTGTATTGGATCTCTAACACGTTTCTGGGAAGCGTCATTATAACAAATGAACACATTAGTTTTCTCTTTATTTTATAAGAACTATGTATTAATAATGTAAAGCATACATATTCTCTCGATGAAATTGGAAATTTTTGTTAATTACCAAACTTAATATGTGATTGTAGCAGGCTCAGGCTATTATAATAAATAAGGGAAGGAAAGAAAACACAAAGGAATATGTAAGACAATGTTATTGAAGACACATACTTTTTTTTTAGTTTTTGGTTTATGTAATTGACAATTTAAGACGATAAATAAAAGAAAAAGTTTAATTAGTTAGTTTTTATTAGTTACAAAAAAAACACTAAAAGATACTTTTTTACACCAAACTTCTAATATTATTATTAAGTATAGAATAAATAAAAAC